>MJUT01056820.1:108250-138716 GCA_002080005.1 Gigantidas platifrons
CAGACTTTTAAGTAATTTTCAGACTCTGTTCAGACTCTGTTCAGACTTTTAAGTAATGTTCAGACTCTGTTCAGACTCTGTTCAGACTTTTCAGCAATTTTGAGTAATTTTCAGACTCTGTTCAGACTTTCTAGCACAAAAACTGGTCCGTTCAGACTTTCTTGACTTTGTAGTGTATGGGGAGTTAAATACTTGTTCTGAAGACCGGTAACAATTATCACCGATCATAATCCGCTGCTGAAGTGGCAAATGAATATAAACGATCCAGCTGGACGATTAGCAAAATGGTGATTGACTCTTCAGGGGTATGAATTAATCATAGAGCACCGACCTGGACGTAAACATCGAAATGATGATGCATTATCGCGCATACCACATATCGCCACTATGAAAGATAAGTGTGATGAATTCATTCTTCCAAAGCTGTCGTTAATTAGACTATATGAGATGCAAAGAAAACAACCTAATTTTTCAGCAATTATAAACTATTTAGAAAAAAAAACAACTTCCTGATCAATCATGAAAAGCAAGAGAAACTGTAATTTTGTCCGCTGATTACGAAATAGATAAAACAGGTGTCTTGCATCATTTGTTCGTACTAGGTTCTCAAAGACAGTGACAAAATATGCGAAAGCAATTAGCTATTCCTAGGAGTTTAATCGATGCAATTTTATATGCATGTCATGATGATGTTACTGCAGGACATTTATCATTGAACAAAATGAATAGTAAAATTCAAGATCGATTTTATGGGAAAGGCATGTAGTCCGATGCAGAATTTTGGTGTAAATCATGTGTTGACTGTGCCACGAGGAAAACACCGAAAAATCGACCAAAAGCGCCGCTAATTCCCTTTGATCGTGTAGCTGTTGATGTGTTAGGACCATTTCCACCGACGTATGTATCAAATAGATACATTTTAATTTTAGTGACTATTTGACAAAGTGGTCCGAAGCTATTCCTGTCAAAAAAGCTGATGTTGAAACAACTGCTAAGGTGTTTGTAGAAGAAATAGTATGTCGACATGGTGCGCCGATAATGTTATTATCTGACAATGCCAAACAATTTCGATCAAAGTAACAGAAGGAAATATGTAAACTTATGAACACTCGTAAAACGTTTACTACCACTAACCATCCCGTGACGGACGGCTGAGTAGAAAGATTCAACGGAACACTGACTGCTATGTTATCCATGTATGTAAGTGGTCATCAGAGAAACTAGGACATGTACATTCCGTATGTGATGTTTTCGTACAGAACTACATTGCATGAGAGTACGCAAGAGACTCAATTTTTCCTCATGCATGGTCGTGATTCAGGGTTACCCGTTGAAGCAGTAATGTGTCTGCTAGTGAGAATTATAAAGATGAAATCACGCCGCGTCTCCAAGAAGCATTCATATTGGTGAAAGAAAATATGCAACGTACTCAACACAAGCAAAAAGAACATTATGACAATAAATCCGAATAGGTAGACTATGAGATAGGTGAGAAAGTATGGCTATATTATCCGAGTTCCAAACCAGGACTTTCAGGAAAACTCCTTCACAATTGGCATGGACCGTTCAAAATCATAGATAAGCTTTCTCATGTGACATTTAAATTGGAAACTTGCGATGACCGCAAGTATGAACACACTGTCCATGTAAATAGAATGAAGAGGTTCGTAAATCCTGAGGAAAGAGAAGAGCGAGAAGAGCCAGACGACCTTAAGCCCGTTGGGGACAGTGACAATATCGTGAAAATTCTAGACATGATGCGTTCGAGAAATGACTCGAAAAGACTCGAGAAGCTTTACTTTGGGCAATTTGGGAGCGATGAGACGAAATGGGTAAGAGAGAATGAAATAAACAACTATGAAATCATACGGGACTTTAACGTTTCAAATAAGGCGAAATAAGTGTTGATTATTCAGACAGCAAAAGACTGTAAACATAATTGTTTGTGTATATAAATATTATCATGCATGGGAAAAAAAATAAAACAAAAACAAAAGAAAACATTTATATGTGTATGAGTGTGAATGTTATTGTGTGTCGGGACGCCACACTTGATAAGGGAGGTATGTAATAAAGCTAAAACTTCATCTATATGTTATCAGTAATTAGTTGTGATTAATTATGTTGACTATGCGATAATTTTAAGAGAGTTAATGATATTTTCCAGACAGTATGCTCAACAGCTAAATTTGATAAATTATTTCAACTTTGTTTATGTTTTGGAACTTCCTACATTAGAACCGTTATTTATGTCCCTGTTAGTTTTATTGTCTCGCGTGGTGTGGTGTTCGATATTTGATAATCTGAGAAAGTGTAGAGCGCTCTTGAAAATATGATGACAGTTAGAGAATGAGTTTAAATGTTGATGGATGTGTTGCTACGTTTATAATCATACTTTATGGATAATGAACTTGTAAATAATAAACATGTATATATATGAATACATATTTTATATTAAAACCAGTGCCAAGTTAAGGGCCCCGTGACACAAGTGTTACAAATTAAGATATAAAAATATCATCATGGACTGTCTATTTGCATCATGTAAAAGTACATGTGGTTTTGGTTCTGATAAACCGATAAACCATCTCAAACATCATAGAGTTATACACATGTAAATGTCAATTTATTATTGATCTGTTAATGTTTGAATCAATGAAATATCAATGTCTTATTGATGATGTAATGTTTTTATCAGTAAAATATCAGTTTATGTTTGATGTTTTAATGTTTTAATGTTTGTATCGGTAAAATATCAGTTTATTATTTATTATGGAAGTTTTTATGTTTGTATCAGTAAACTATCAATTTATTATCAATGTTTTAATGCTTGTATCAGTAAAATATCAGCTTATTATTGATATTTTTATGTTTCTATCAGTAAAATATCAGTTTATTATTGATGTTTTTATGTTTGTATCAGTAAACTATCAATTTATTATCAATGTTTTAATGCTTGTATCAGTAAAATATCAGCTTATTATTGATGTTTTTATGTTTGCATCAGTAAAATATCAATTTATTATTTATTATTGATGTTTTTATGTTTGTATCAGTAAACTATCAATTTATTATCAATGTTTTAATGCTTGTATCAGTAAAATATCAGCTTATTATTGATGTTTTTATGTTTGTATCGGTAAAATATCAGTTTATTATTGATGTTTTAATGCTTGTATCAGTAAAATATCAGCTAATTATTGATGTTTTTATGTTTGTATCAGTAAAATATCAGTTTATTATTTGTGTTTTAATATTTGAATGAGTACAATATCAATTTATTATTGATGTTTTAATGTTTAAAGCAGTGAAATATCAGTTTATTATTGATGTTTGAATGTTTCTATCAGTAAAATATCAGTTTATTATTGATGTTTTTTTTATGTTTCTATCAGTAAAATATCAGTTTATTATTGATGTTTTAATATTTGAATCAGTACAATATCAATTTAGGGTTGATGTTTTAATGTTGCATCAGTAAAATATCAGTTTGTTATTTATTATTAATGTTTTTTATGTTTGTATCAGTGAATTATCAGTTTATTATTGATGTTCTAATGTTTGTGTCACCAAAATATTAGTTCAGTATTCACATTTTAATGTGTCTATCAGTAAAATATCAGTTTATTATTTATGTTTTAATATTTGAATCAGTACAATATCAATGTATTATTGATGTTTTAATGTTTGAAGCAGTTAAATATCAGTTTATTATTGATGTTTTATAGTTTGTATCAGTAAAATATCAGTTTATTATTGATGTTTTAATGTTTATATCAGTAACATACCGTATTCATTCTAATTGATGCCCCTGGAGCGCTGCATTTTTTCAAAAGGGGGCGTTAATTTCGTCTCCACAAAACATTGAAATTAGTGAGAGTGAATGCGAGCTAGACTCAGATTGAAATGAATCTGAGTCGGATTATGACAGCCCCGGACACTGACTTGTTCAACAGCGTCTTGTACATAGTGTACATAAAACAGTAGGAAATAGATTCGTAGTTTATTAGTTATTTACCGCTAGTTGTCATCCGATTTGCATACTGATAGGATTGATTGTTTAGTATATAACTGGAATAAAAAGATATTCCTGGTGTAAATTGGTAAGTAACTTTCACTTTTTACGGTTGGAAAAGGGCGGAGGGGGCGTTTATTAGGGCAGGGGCGTCAATTAGAACGAGTACGGTATCACTTTATTCTTGATGTTTTAATGTTTGTATCAGTAGAATATCACTTTATTCTTAATGTTTTAATGTTTGTATCAGTAAAATATTAGTTCATTATTGTTTCAATGTTTGTGTCAGTAAAATAACAGTTTGTTATTAATGATTTAAAGTATGTATCAGTAAACTATCAGTTTATTATTGATGTTTTAAAGTTTGTATCAGTAAAACATTACTTTATTCTTGATGTTTTAATGTTTGTATCAGTAAACTATCACTTTATTATTGATGTTTAAATGCTTGTATCAGTAAAATATTAGTTTATAATTGATGTTTGTATTTGTAAAATATCAGTTTATTCTTGATGTTTTTCTATTCGTATCAGTAAAATATCAGTTTATTATTTATGTTTTAATGTTTGTATCAGTAAAATAACAGTTTAGTAATAATGTTTATATCAGTAAAATATCAGTTTATTATTGTTCTCTGTATCATTAAAATATCAGTTTATTATTGTGGCTTTTATGATTGTATCAGTAAAATATCCTTATTCTGTTTATAAGGTACATATTATTATCTACTAATTCACCCCACGGTTTTTAGTGGGGTTCGTGTAACTCAATCTTTAGTTTTATGTACAATGTTTTGTAGATCGTTGTTTGTCCTTTTGCTCGTTTTCTTCTAGCCATTGTGTTGTCTGTTCTTCTTCGATTTACGGAATGTGATTGCTTCGTTGGTATCTTCAAACTCTTCATAATGTCGACCAGGAGTAAACATTAAATACTATTTATATCGTGGTATTCCTGTATAAATATCTGTAGAAAGTGATTAGGTAAAAGGTAAAAGGTAAAATTCATTTAGGACAGATACCAACTAAATCTAGTGTAGTTTAAAAATATACAAATATAAAATTATATAAAACAATGTATCAAGGTTAAAATGCACTTTAAGTTGATATCCTTCCAAGGATAACCCATTAAAGCGTTTCCGCTTATTTCCAATGGGGTCCTTTAGTGTATATCACTTGTTTAATAAAATAAAAAATAAAAAAAATGAGTTAAGAGGTCACATGGCACAATTTTAGTTGATAATATTTTAAAAGATATGGCTGTAATTAGTTTTTAAGATGTTGTTTTATTACTGTTTTGAAAGCGTTATGGTCTTTTATTGATTTTATGTTATTTGGAAGCGAGTTCCAATCTTTAATAGCATTAAAGAAAAAAGTTGAAGAGTCCACACCTTTGATTTTTGGAACAACGAAGTTGAATTGGCTTGATCTAGTGTTATATTCATGATTTTCACTAACTTTTATAAAATTATCTTTTAAATACGTTGGACATTTGTTGTTATAGATTTTATGTGCATGTCCTAATCTTAATTGCTTTACCCTATTCTCAATATTAAGAAATCCAACACTTGATAGTTCTGGTTGGCGAACACTAGATCTTGGACCTAATTCTTTTATAAATCTAACGGTTTTGTTCTGGGCAATCTGAAGTTTGTTTTTTAAGGTCTGTGAAACACCAGCATACCACGAGGAACATGAATAGTCAAAGTGACATTGGATTAGAGCCGTTGTAAGAGTTTTGCGAGTTTCAGTTGACAAACACCTCGCTTTACGGTACATAAATTTAAGTCTAGAATTTACCTTTTTTATTATTGAGTTAACTGTAATTTCTCCTGATAAATTTTGGTCTATGTCTATGCCTAAATATTTAAGTTTCGGTTGCGATTGGATGATATGATTGTTACACTGGATTTGAAAATTTTTTACTTTCTTCAATTTACGTTTCGGTCCAAAAATAATACATTCTGTTTTGCCTAAGTGTAAAGACAACTTATTGTCAACGAGCCAGCTGCTACAAGATTCTAGTTCCTTTCCTAATTTGTGGGAGATAACATCGGGGTCTTTATGAGAAAATATTATAGTGCTGTCGTCGGCATAAAGCAAGAGTTTGCAGTCTGATTGAATACTGATAGACATGTCGTTAACATAACACAGGAAAAGCAAAGGGCCTAAAATGCTTCCCTGAGGAACTCCACAAGTAATATTAAGGAGTTCAGATTCTGTCCCATTTACATTTACAAGTTGTTTTCTTCCAGTTAAATACGATTCAATATGTCCTAGAATATTTAGAATGTACTTATCTGTCTTGATGTTCACTTGATACTTACTCATACCTGTAAATATAGAAAATAATCAGTTTCTGTTGTGTACATCATCGTCATATTGTTTTATTAGTGGCTAAGATTTTAATCCGATCTTTGACAGTCGTCATCATCATCATAATTATGTTTTTAAAACAGTTTTATATTCATGTAATATATATTTATAAACGAAATATTGACATCCATCACAATCAACAGATGTATAGTGTTAAAACCAGTTGTATATTGATGTACAAATAAATGTCCCTTGTTACTGAGTTGTACTAGAAGTATTAGAAATGATATATATGTACATACACAAATTAAATTATAAAATCAGGAGAGTATGATGAAAAAGTAAAGTTTTTGTACGAAATCAAGTAATTAAATATCGCTTTAAGATGATAAGACTTTATGATACTCTTATTGTACCAGACATTGCTATGACTAATTAATAATAAATCTAGTGAGATATCAATTGTGATTGTTGATCAACATAGTCATTGTCTACAACAAATACAGTCTAACTTGTTAGTCAGATGTCAGGCACCTACGAAGATTTATCTCAACTGATATTGAAATATCTCCCTTTTTTCTGTCCTTATCATTGCTTACAATGTCATCTGTTAATAGGAATCAAACCTGCCAGGGTTAAGTTTTAACTTGTGTCATATTTGTTGGACTTAAGAGCTAATCATCAATAATTCCATTTACAGATTTATCATGACATATTTTGTTGTGTCGTTTACAAACCAGGGAACATATTTACACAAGTTTCTCGACTAGTTATAATTGTATGCTTCTGTTTTGTGGATGAGTAAAGGAAATAGTTAGTGTTATTATAGTTTGATGTGCTTAATTATCGATTATGACTATGTTCAAGCAAATGTAGGATGTACTTATCTGTCTTGTTCTTCAGTTGATACTTACTTTGGCCTGTAAATACAGAACATTAATCACATAATGTAAACCATCACTTGGTAGAAATAATCAGTTTATGTTGTGTACATCATCGTCATATTGTTATATTAGTTGTTGAGATTTTCAACTAAATATTGACATCCATCACAATCAACAGATTTATGTTTTCAAAATAGTTGTATATTGATGTACAAATAAATGTCACTTGCTCTTGTTACTTAACTGATCTAGAAGAAATCATCTATATAAACACACACACATTACATTATAAAATCAAGAGAGTAATATGAAAAAGTAAAGTTTTTGTTCGCAATCAAGTAATTAAGGTAGATGGGGTGTTTAAATTTTCGTGCCTTCTGCGCAAGATGTTGCGCATAGCAACATAAATCGGGCAATCTGTCGTAAAATTTAATAAAAATAAATTCTTACCTTATCGATTTTTAAGTTTGACTGAAACAATTATTAGAAACACTCATAAAATCATATTCTAATATATTTATTTAAAAAGAAAAAAAAAAGCTTCTCATTTCGGTTTGATTGCTGCAATATATTTTGCTTCCGTTTGATGGCGACCCGCACCGGTCATAGGAGAAGTCAGAAAAAATGTTGAAAAGAACCTGTAATCGTTATAAAATGGACTGCTTTTCATGAATACTGTAATGTAGATCTGCATCTTGAGAATCTGATCTACGTTCTGGGAGCTTATGAAGCAGTTTCACACTGATTCTACACAACATAAAGAGGACTGAGAGGGGGAAGGTTTTTGAAAAGTTGGAACAAGTGTTTTCTGTTTTTTGTGTTGTTGACCACCAAAAGTACAATTTATATTTTAACCTCTGCGGGAATCTTGCAATGTCTGAGAGACTTCTATCAGGAAAATTCACAAAAGAACAATCCTTTTCTTGAGCCGATAATTTTAGAAACACAAAACTAAAGGCTCCATTTCAGACCCCCCAATTTGTGACAGACCTGATGACACATATTATGTCCTAGACCAGACATATGCGTTACCAATTGCAACTGAACCATACATAATAGATAATGAACCTTTTTCGATTTATTTTGAAATTGAGCTTGACACTCAAGTGGATGCTTGGAGGCAGTTCAAAATGAAGTCCTATTTGATTACATCCCATCTGATCTTGTTCCAGTAAGCCATTGTCGGTTCATGGCCGAGCAGCTAAACACTGTCAATGTTGTCAGTCAACCCTTCATGTCTATGCTGCCCTGGGGGTTAGACCTTTATCATTTTCAGGCTTGATGTATGTCCAATGTCCTGGATGTTGTCATGTGGCAAAACTCAATCACGTGGTATCATAATTAGATTGTGTCACAACTTTTTACCTAAGAACTGATCAAATGATTGCAATAAATTAGTTATTTTTCAACAGTAAACTAATGACTTTAAATGATAACTCTCTATCAATTAAATTAAGAAAAATCTATGATTAAATTGAAAAAAGGTTACAAAATGTATATCATAGCTCGATGGTGATGCAAGAAGCATATCCTATTACACAAGGGTGCTGATAGGTTATCTGTGAACAGCAAATTTTACTTTTGTGAATCGGGACAAAGACCACTCCCATTAGCCTATATACTTTAATCAGTATACAAATATTGTTATACTCCCACTGAAATTTTTGATAAACCTTTTTTATTCACATCAACATACCGATTACAAGATTATCCGTACTAGAAGAAACGATCATGATTTGGTCCTACATGTAAATAAACATTATGTGATATTATTATTGAAAATTTGTCCGCATATAATTTCGATGAACTTATGTTTATGTGTGAAGCATTTTATTAATTTCTTTAACATTTTCTACTAAATTGGTGTTTTTTCGTACCTGCCTGGCTATTTTATGCTAAGTTTAATCTTTCTAAGACCATATATTTTCTGAAACGTACATGATTCCTCTACGTTCTGTGAAAATATCAGGGGATGTTTAAAGGCTTGCAGTGCAATGCCAGGCTATGGAAAACACCTACTCTAAAAATTGTTTGGACATTCCAGAGAAATTCAATATTGATAGGTCATGCATCAAATCCTCCATAGAGCTATTAAAGTACAACTAAATGCATCACAAGTGGGCTCAAAATAATCCTTATATATTTCACTTCAATTATCAATTTTAATTATTCCATTCCATTCAGCATTTGTCACAATATAACAACGCAAAAGGAACTATTTTCTTTAAAAGGGACTACTTTTGTATATGTTCTAAGCTCTTATTGGTGAATTGTAGGTTTGACACCTAAATAATGGCTGCAATTCCTTCAATGTAATATATTTTATAGCTTAGTTAATTCATGCTAGATTATGCATACTACATTAATTATTATGTAGCTTTATTCAATCAAAAAGTGATTTAAAATTTCTAAGAACATGTTACTAAAGAAAACCAAATATATTTCTAGAAATTTTATATATGGATTGATGTAGAATATAATTTGGTAAAATCAACATGGGAGTATCCCATCATGAATTTGTAAGATAAGATTGAAGTCAAGAGTAAATTGTTTATCATGTCATGTATTCTGGCTTTGGAGAAACACAGCTGAATAATCTGCTTTCACCAATGAATTTACAATGTATTGATCACAAATCTTTGAAAGCCAGAAAACATGAAGTTGGCCAAGTATTGGAAAAGCATGCAGAGGAATCAGAACAAACGTTTGCACTTGAAGAAGCAATTGAGACAGAGTGCTTAAATATTAATGCACGTTTGAAAAAATATGAAGCAGCTATAATGCTAATGGTATTATTTTTACCAACATACATGCACAGAAATTAATAAGAGTTCTTTAAAAATATTGCTATCAGTGATGGGTTCAAAGTGGTCGTTTGGAGAAAACTTGATGATTTACTCTTTGTCCACCTCATTTATGTTAATTTAGATATCCAATTAATCTAGTCAAAACTAAAAACACATTTTTCAACAAATCAAATACACATGTGGATGGATCTGCTTTAGGATACTATGCAAGTTTATGGACAGCTTTGCTAGGCATGAGGTCCACACATCTTTTTGTATTAGCACCTGTGTAGTCTCAGTAATCTTGTGTCAAGGAACATTTTGATTAATTAGTCATGGGAAATAATGATGGATAATTTGCAATGTACATAATAATTAATTCAAGGACTGGCTTGAGAACAAATCAAAACACCACTAGCAGATTTAACATTTATATTAATAAAGGAATATCACTTTTGAATTAATATTAGTATCCCTGTATTTGCATACATGTACTGAAAACACATGAAAATTCAGGGTAAACAATTACATGTGTGCATGCACTGTACTTGTATAAACATTAACATGGCTGAACTCAGAGAGTCTGGCGAAAGTATGCAGTTCCTTAAAGTTATAGAGCATGCTAACGCCAGACTAACAATAAAAGAAGCAAAAGAACTACCAACCTTTGGGAGGAAACTGACAAACCTATAAGTACATACACTCGAGTATGCTCATTTATGCTATGCACAAAGCATGGATTGAACTCATACCATAGAGGTAATTGACTGATGGTCAACAGTAGTCGTATTTAAAGTAGCGACCTAGACTACTCGACCACCTAGGCCCCACTAGTCGTTTCTAAGCACAATTGCATTACAATCTTTGAAATCATCACCAGCTTCAAATTCCTTTTTTTCAAATCTGAAAAGGTTTGCTCATCACAAGCTAGTTATTGCATTAAAAACAAGAATTAATCCTCAAAATCCAGCCAAGATTTTCAACGAAAACTATAATTGTTTTAGCGGACTAAAACTCATGTCTCCACTTCATAAAACTCTCAAGTAAACTATTTGACCTCAAGGTCAAAGGCCAAAAGCAAACTGCGGTCATAATGGTATGCGATACACTGTCTCATGATTATACAACCACATACCAAATATCATTAATCTATCTAAAATGGCAAACGTTGTTGTCCAGACATAATACAACACTTAACAATTATCAATTATTTGACCTTGAATTCAAAGGTCAAGGTCAAGCTGCGGTCATTATGATATGGGAGACACTGTATCATGATTATACAACCACATACCAAATATCATTAATCTATCTTAAAAGACAAACTGGTTATGACTCGGACACGAAAATACTTCAAAAATATAAATTAGTTGACACTGAGGTCGAAGGTCAAGGACAACATGTGGCCATGATGGTACATGATACACCCTCTCATGATGATACACCTAAATACCAGATATCATTATTCTATCTGAAGAGACAAATAAGTTATGGCCCGGAAAAATAGTACATTTGCAAATCCATTCAGATTTAACAATGAGTTAATTCTCTTTTTTTGTCTATTTTCTTGTATAATTTTACTTATATCTTTTTTATTTGGACGGTGACCCACCATTTTTCTAATTTTATCTTTTGAAGAAACATTCGGACTATTCAATTACAAAAAAAAAGAAAATTCTATGGATTAGAAATTGACATGTTCATCAGATAAATGCATCCAATAACGTTTTTTCCTTCATTGTCTATATCAATTTTTGGCCCAAAAATGCCATTTTCCTTTAAATTTTCATGCCGGTGACCCCCATTTGTTTTCTTTTGATTTGGAAGGGCATATTACAGGCAATTTTTCTTTAAAAAAATTAAAAAATCTATGGATAAAAAATTAGACACCCCATCTACCTTAAAGGCATACAATAGCTCAAATTGATTTTTCTTGTATATATTAAAAGTTGCCAATATTCGATGTTTTATACTAGTAAAATGTTCTGAAAAAGAAGCCAGGTTTAAAAAATATGCTATGATGTCGTAATTAATGAAAAAAATTCGAGTGTTTGTTGATGAAATCGCAATTAACACACCTAATTATCAGCCGGCTTCTTTTCCGAAGTTTACCGGACACTGATAACTGCTATAAATAACCAGAAAACGTGCTTCAGGTAAATATTGGTTGGAATTGATATAATTTAAGAAACATATATATGAAATTGGATCCGGGGGTAATCAGTTAATATTATATAATGGTATTAAGAATGACACTTAAAATCGTAAATACGTGATGAAATCAATAAAAACAAACCCAAACATATTGTATGACATGTGCGTTTTCCTCAGCCAACGATTTCGCACATGCGCAAACGCTTTACCGAATGAGATCACTGTGTAGATCATCAATGGTCATCTGATTATATTCACGAATGTATGAATATTGCTCAATATTGTGCCGGCTAAACATTGGAGTCTTGACTGGATGCAATAAAATCAAACAGCGACGTATTTCCTTCGTTCTAGGCTATTTACGTATGATATTATGAAAAATTTCAACTGCAATTAGTATAAAACATCGAATATTGGCAACTCTTAATGTATAACAAAAATAATTCCGACAGCTTATATGCCTTTAAATATCGTTTAAAGATGATAAGACTTTATAATACTGTTATTGTACCAGACGATGTTATTACTAATCGATAAAAATATATCAATTGTAATTGTTGATCAATATAGTCATTGTTTGCAACAAGTACAGTCGAACTTGTTAGTCAGATGTCAGGCATCTACGAAGTTTTAACTCCCCTCATATTAAAGTATCCCTCTTTATATTGTCCTTATCTTTGTTTACAATTTCATCTGTAAGATAAGAAACAAACCTGGTAAGATTCAGTTTTATTTTGTTTCATATGTGTTGGACTTAAAATCTAATCATCAATAATCCCATTTACAGACTCAATATTTTGCTTGTGTAGTTTACAAACCACGACGCATATGTCTGTAAGCTTTACTTCTAGTTCTGATTGTATGTTCTTATTTTGTGTATCAGTAAAATAATAAGTTAGTGTTGTCATATTTTTGTTTGCACCGTTTACAAACCAGGACACATATTTCCACCAGCTTCTCTGATAGTTTTTATTGTATGTTGATATTTTTTGGATGAGTAAAATATGAGTTAGTCTTGTTATAGCTTGATTGTTTAATCATCGACCATGATCGATAAGCATTCCTCCATATTTTATTGTATGCTTTATATACCAGCATGTTAATTGTAGATCATCATCGTTAAGCATTCCTCCATATTTTATTATATACTTTGTGTACTCGTAGGTCAATTGTAGATCATCATTGTTAAACATTCCGCCATATTCTATTATATACATTATGTACTAGTCAGGTAATTGTAGATCATCATCGTTAAGCATTCCTCCATATTTTATTAAATACTTTATATACCAGCATGTTAATTGTAGATCATCATCGTTAAACATTCCTCCATATTTTATTATATACTTTGTGTACTCGTAGGTCAATTGTAGATCATCATTGTTAAACATTCCGCCATATTCTATTATATACATTATGTACTAGTCAGGTAATTGTAGATCATTATCGTTAAGCATTCCTCCATATTTTATTAAATACTTTATGTACTAGTCAGTTAATTGTATATTATCATTGCTAAGCTTTCCTCTATATTTTATCATATACTTTATGCACTAGTAGGTTAATTGTCGATCATCATCGTTAAACATTCCTCCATATTTTATTATTTACTTTATGTACTAGTAAGTTAATTGTAGATCATCATCGTTAAACATTCCTCTATATTTTATGTTATGCTTTATGTACTAGTATGTTAATTGTAGACCATCATCGTAAAGCATTCCTCCATATTTTACTTTATGCTTTAAGTGCTAGTATTTTAATTGGAGACTTAAAGGAAAAGGCCATGGTTTTAACAAGTTAGCGTGAAAATTTAAATGACAGTAAATAAAAGACATTTGTGTTAATGAATGTTAAAAATAGTATACCGTAAGGTAGAATTTGATGATTGAAGTTGCCTGTAGCACCAAATAATCAAAACTCTTCAATGTGGAGGAGAAAAAAGTCATAATGGGATCATAATCTATTCTCGGATTTATCCTGCCCGTGACGTAGTAAAAGTCGGTATATATCAGCATTGTATCAGTTGCAATTTTATCATTAAAAATTATGTAAATCGTAAAATAACGTCGTATATTTATCTTTTGATATTTACAATATCATTATGACTTCATGTCAAACATTTTATTGCACTAATGAAAGGGAAAATGTGAGAAGAATTTTTTCTTTGTAATTACCGGTCAGGACTATCCTTGTCAACACATCGACCAGTGACCACGAAAATCACGGGAAAGTACGACAGCATTGGGGACAAAAAAAGAAAAAAAAACATGTGTAAGCATAAAACGACTTAATACTGACAGTTATTTAACCTACGGCCAATCACGTAAAACATGAAATTATACTTATACGTAGAACACCCCCCCTTTTTCACTGTACAACTAAACTCCTTTGTTTTATGAAAATGTAACATGGGATGGGAATATTAAGAACAAAATTATAACGATATACAATTATAAACATTGTATTGCAGTTGATCTGATATTAAAACATAACCAAACGGGCACGATGTTGAAAAGAGTCAGATACATGTTATTTATTCAACTAACATAATCTGACTGCGTGACGTCACATAAAGAGCTGTCATGGCCGCTTACACTACGACAGGAAATTTCAAATATTCATATTTTTAGTTGGGTATATTAATGTTAATAAAGGTGTTTTTTTTTAAATAATAAGTTAGTTACGAATAACAAGTTATAATGAATTGAATTAAAACAACTTTTCAACTGACTGGTCTTTTCCTTTAATTAAAACTTTAATTTTAAGATTAATATTTATATATTTAAAGGGGCATTATCTGCCAAATCGTAAATTTTTGTTACACGTAAAAACTATCAGATATGATTGATACCTTAATAAAACGTGTTCCTGTAACTTATAAATGCTATGAAATGTACGCGCGTCGGGGAAAAAATGTACAACTGCTCGTGTTTTGAGATCGATCAATAAATGGACGCCATCTTATTAATTATCGACATTGTTTACGGAGTTTGACGAATCGTCATTAAATCAGTACAACAATGCACTTATTTCTTATTTTTTGTGAATCTGCTTTCAGTCGGTGTTAATTACGGACAAAGAACCATGCAAGTTGGCAGTTAATAAGCGACAAAATACAAATTATTCGTTTTTACTTGTCACTCGTAAGGTCAATTGCATTCCGAAAAAGCGAGATCTAATTATTTGTTTGCAAGCAAATAAGTAATCGATGGTAATTTTCGTTCTCAAAAGGCGGAAAGTGGTTCGATAAGCTGTTTAATGTGAACTATTTACCTTTATTTCATCATTTTAAAGTTATTTACCAATTTCAAAAGCATATAATTTTGTGGGTCAAAATCGTAGTAATGCCCCTTTAAATTATTACGCTAAATTATTCATCAGTGTTAACTTATACTTTTATTTAAGCTTTACCATAGTGTTTAATTCTACATCTAGTTAACATTGTACAGATAAAAGTAACAATTATATAGTATCATAAAAACGTAGTTCGTCATTGTAATGTTAGTACAGTGAGATACATGTTTTGGTGACATACAACAATCTGGTATCGTATTTTAGACAAATCAAACAGACCTACCATATACAATGAGTTGTCCATTAGAAGTATATGGTTATATATTTAGCATGGTATTTTAGACAAATCAAACAGACCTATCATATACAATCAGTGGTCTATTATAATTGTATGCTTATATATGTAGTATGGTAATGTACACAAATCAAACATATCTATCATATAAGTGTGTTGCCTTTTATAATTGCATAGTTATATATTTAGTATGGTATTGTAGACAAATCAAACAGACCTATCATAGACAATATGCTGTCTATTAGAACGGTATTATGGAAAAAATCAAACAGACATATCATAAACACTGTGTTAACTATTAAAACGGTATTGCAGAAAGATCAAACAGACCTATCATAGAAACTGTGTTAACTATTAGAACGGAATTGTAAACAAATCAAACAGCACTATCATATGAAATGAGTTGTCTATTAGAATTGCATAGTTATATATTTAGTATGGTATTGTAGACAAATCACACAGACCTGTCATAGACACTGTGTTAACTAATATAACGGTTTTGTAGACAAATCAAACAGACAAGTCGTAGGCACAGTATCAACTATTAGAACTGTATTGTAGACAAATCAAACAGACCTATTATAGCCACTATGTTAACTATTAGAACGGTAGTGTAGACAAATCAAACATGCATATCATAGACACTATGTTAACTATTAGAACGGTATTGTAGACAAATGAAACATACCTATCATAGACACAGTGTTACCTATTAGAAAGGTATTGCAACCAAATCAAACAGACCTATCATATACACTGTGGCAACTATTAGAACGGTATTGTAGACAAATCAAACAGACCAATCATAGACAATATGTAAACTATTAGAATTGTATTGTAGACAAATAAAACAGACCTATCATAGACACAGTGTTAACTATTAGGACGGTATTGTAGACAAATCAAACTGACCTATCATAGACACTGTGTTGTCTATTAGCACCTATCATATTAGAACGGAATTGTTAGATAACATAAATGTCGGTATTAATTTCATGTGATATTTTACATCACATTTGATTTGTAGTCTGTAACTTTCTATATGATAAGGTAAAATGTCGATCAGGAGTAAATATTAAATACTATTAAATACTATTTATATCGTGTTGTTCCTGTACAATGTAAGCGTTGTGTTTTGTAAGTGATTATGTTCAAGTATATTTAGTATGTACTTATCTGTCGTGTTGTTCACTTGATACTTACACAAACCTGTAAATACAGAACATTAATAACATAATGTAAGCCATCACTTGGTAGAAATAATCTGTTTATGCCATCACTTGATAGAAATAATCAGTTTATGTTGTGTACATCATCGTCATATTGTTTTATTATTTGTTGAGATTTGCAACCATATATTGAAAGCCATCACAATCAACAGATTTATGTTGTTAAAACCAGTTGTTCATTGATGCATAAATAAATGTCCCTTGCTACTTAACTGAACTAGAAGTATTAGAAATGATCTGTATGTACATACACAAATTAAATTATAAACAGGAGAGTATGATGGAAAAGTAAAGTTTTTGTTCGAAATGAAGTAATTAAAATTCTTTTTAAGATGATAATACTTCATAATACTCTTATTGTACTAGATATTGTTATAACTAATTAATAATATATCTAGTAAGGTATAAATTGTGATCGACAGTCATTGTTTACAGCATGTACAGTCGACCTTGTTAGTCAGCTGTCAGTTATCTACGAAGATTTATCTCCTCTGATATTAAAGTATCTCTCTTTATTCTGTCCTTATCTTTTTTTACAATGTCATCTGTTGATAAGAAGATTATCTCCCCTGTTATTCAAGTATCCCTCTTTAATTTGTCCATATCGTTGTTTACAATGTCATATGTTGATAAGAAACAAACCTTGTAAGGTTCAGTTTTATTTTGTTTCATATTTGTTGGACTTAAAACCTAATTATCAATAATCCCATTTACAGACTTATCTTCTCCTATTTTTGTGCTTATGTAGTTTGCAAACCACGACACATATGTCTACCAGCTTTACTTCTAGTTATGATTGTATGTTCTTATTTTGTGTATGATTAAAATAATAAGTTAGTGTTGTCTTATTTTTGTTTGTGCCATTTACAAACCAGGACCCCAATGTCCACCAGCTTCTCTGATAGTTTTTATTGTATGTTGATATTTTGTTTATGAGCAAAAGATGAGTTAGTTTTGTTATAGCTTGATTGTTTAATCGTCGATCATCATTGTTAAACTTTCCTGCATATTTTGTTATATATTTTATGTACTCGCAGGTAAATAAGAGACTTAATCAAACATTTAAGCTTAAGCAATTTATATTTATATTATTTATCAATATTTTTATTATGTTAACATATTCATCCATGTTAACCTGTAGTCTTATGTTAGGTTCACCATATTATTTAATTGTACATTTGTTTAACACTGTTAAGACAATATCAACACTTACGTGAAATAATTAACACGTACAATCACGTTAGAATTATTGTATATTCCTTCACCATATATTCGTCATTATAATGTTTATACATTTGGCATGGTATTGTGGACAAATCAAACTGACCTATCATAGACACTGTGTTGAATATTAGAACGGTATTGTAGACAAATCAAACATACCTACCATAGATACATTGTTCACTATTAGAACGGTATTGTAGACAAATCAAACGGACCTATCATAGACACTATGTTAACTATTAGAACGGTATTGTAGACAAATCAAAACAGACCTATCATACACACTGTATTAACTATTAGAACGGTATGGTAGACAAATCAAACAAACCTATCATATATACTGTATTAACTATTAGAACGGTATTGTAGACAAAGCATACAGACTCTCATATACACTGTGTTAACTATAATAACGGTATTGTTAGATAACATAAATGTCGGTATTAATTTCATGTGATATTTTACATCACATTTGATTTGTAATCTGTAACTTTCTATATGATAAGGTATAATATCGACCAGGAGTAAATATTAAATACTATTTATTTCGTGTTGTTCCTGAAATGTAACAATGTAAGCATTGTGTTTTGTAAGTGATTATGTTTAAGTATATTTAGGATGTACTTATCTGTCTTGTTGTTCACTTGATACTTACTTATACCTGTAAATACAGAAAATTAATCACAATGTAAACCATCACTTGGTAGAAATAATCAGTTTATGTTGTGTACATCATCATCATATTGTTATATTATATAACGGTATTGTAGACAAATCAAACAGACCTATCATAGACAATATGTTCTCTATTAGAATGGAATAGTTGACAAATCAAACAGACCTATCATAGACACTGTGTTAACTATTAGAACGGTATTGTAGAAAAATCAAACATACCAATCATAGACAATATGTGCTCTATTAGAATGGAATAGTTGACAAATCAAACAGACCTATCATAGACACTGTGTTAATTATTAGAACGGTATTGTAGACAAATCAAACAGACCTATCATAGACAATATGTGCTCTATCAGAATGGAATAGTAAACAAATCGAATAGATCTATCATAGACAGTATGTCAACTATTAGAACGGTATTGTAGACACAGTAAACATACCTATCATAGACAATGTGCTAACTATTATAACGGTATTGTAAGCAAATCAAACAGACATATCATAGACACTAATGTTTTGTAGCTTAATTGAAAGGCACAAGTCATGTTAATGTTTTGCGAGTGGATTTTGATTGTTGTTACTATTAGAACAGAGCGTGTAATCAGGACTCTCTTTAAGTTGGTTTTGATTGTTGTTACTATTAGAACAGAGCGTCTCATCATGACTCTCTTTAAGCTGATTTTGATTGTTGTTACTATTAGAACATATCGTGTAATCATGACTCTCTTTAAGTTGATTTTGATTGTTGTTACTATTAGAACAGAGCGTGTAATCATGACTCTCTTTAAGTTGATTTTGATCGTTGTTACTATCAGAACAGAGAGTGTAATCATGACTCTCTTTAAGCTGATTTTGATTGTTGTTACTATTAGAACAGAGCGTGTAATCATTAATCCCTTTAAGTTAATTTTGATCGTTGTTACTATCAGAACAGAGAGTGTTATCATGACTCTCTTTAAGTTGATTTCGATTGTTGTTACTATTAGAACAGAGCGTGTAATCATGACTCTCTTTAAGTTGATTTTGATTGTTGTTACTATTAGAACAGGTCGTGTAATCGTGATTCTCTTTAAGTTGATTTCGATTGTTGTTACTATTAGAACAGAGCGTGTAATCATGACTCTCTTTAAGTTGAGTTTGATTGTTGTTACTATTAGAACAGAGCGTGTAATCATGACTCTCTTTAAGTTGATTTTGATTGTTGTTACTATTAGAACAGATCGCGTAATCATGACTCTCTTTAAGTTGATTTTGATCGTTGTTACTATTAGAACAGAGCGTGTAATCATGACTCTCTTTAAGTTGATGTTGATTGTTGTTACTATTAGAACAGAGCGTGTAATCATGACTCTCTTTAAGTTGATTTTGATCGTTGTTACTATTAGAACAGAGCGTGTAATCATGACTCTCTTTACTGGAATGGTGTTTAGCGACACTTTTAGCAATATTTCAATTCTATCTTGGCGGTCAGTTTTGTCTGGTGGAGAAAACTGGAGTACCCTGTGAAAACCACAAATCTACCACAGCTCACTGGCAAACTATATCACATAATGTTGTGTTGACTACACCTCGCCAGGAGTGGGGTTCGTGATAACAACTTTAGTGGTGATAGGCATTGATCGCACTATATGGATAGGTCACCAATAACTGAATGATACATGTTACAAATATATGCATGTAGATGGCAAACAACAACGAGTTATGGAGGTCAAGTATAAACTGTGTTAATATTATTATCTAACAGAGTAATGCTTAAGAGTCAAGTACAAAAAATGTTAGATTAATATTCTTATGTATCGTAGTAATGTTATAAAAATAATGAAAACGTAGATATCAAATCAAATTTGGTTCGCACGAGACGTTTCTGGAATAAACGATACTATGTTAGTAAAGGTATCATAATAATGTTTAAGCATAGTAATGTTATGCTAGTTAAGCTATCATAATAATATTTTACCATTGTAATGCCATGTTAGTTAAGCTATCATAATAATGTTTAAACATTGTAATGCCATGTTAGTTAAGCTATCACAATAATGTTTAAGCATAGTAATGGCCTGTTAACAAAGTAATCATAGTAATGCTTAAGAATAACAACGCTATATTCGTTATTATAGTAATGCTTAAACATTTTTATGCAAAGTTTTGAGTTAGCATAGTAATGTTTAAATATAGAAATGTTATGTTAGTTAAGTTTGCATAGTAATGTTTAAGCACATTAATGCTATGTTATTTATGTTATTATAATAATGCTTAACCATTGATATGCTTTGTTAATTTGAGTTTTCAATGTAATATTTAAACATAGCAATGTTATGATAGTTAAGTGATTAACGTATTCAGAAAACTTATTGTGTCAATGTTTATGAGCTTGTGCAAGCTATTGTCTAATAATAAACTTACCGATTAGGATCATAGACATGTTCATATCTACAAAATAAAAGGAAATAAATAACAAATTAGAGAACAAGAGTTGGAATGAATTGATTGCATTACAACAATATAAATGTTATCAGTTTACACATATGATATTACTTAAGAACAAACATCTAGACTATGAATATAAAATGTTAATAAGGGAGAAAATACTTTATGTATCACCTAACACTACACTGACAAGGTTGTATAGACATTTCAGTAGGTAATACTTTTTTTATCACCTTATGCTACACTGACAAGGTTGTATATACATGTCAGGAGAAAATACCTTTTATTTAAAAAATAAAAGCCTTTATGTTGTCCGAACTCACTAATATATCTATAATTATATCAAGATTTAATTCCAACTGATTGGAAGTTTAATGCGCAGCTGTTATTAATCAGATGTTATGAAATTAGATAATCGATTATGTATTTAGATTGTTGCAGATGCGCAGTCAGAGATGCATTCAGAGATGATGTGACGTCAGCCACTGAATTTCCTAATCAGACAAAGGTCACGCAAATTTTGCTCTGCCTAAAATTCGTATATCTTGGAATGTAGTCATATTTTTGTGAATTTTATGTATTCCTGTATTAGTAGGAGCTAATGTAATCAGTACTGTGTAATATTTTCGTGGAAAGATGCTTTAGATCGTGATTAAAATTTGACTGTTTGTTTAATTGCATGACAGAAAATGGCGATCGATAGTATTGTTTAGTAATTAGCCAGCGTGGGTGATTCTGCGCATGCGTGTAATTATACAACTTTAAATATGGCCGAAAATAACAACACGGAAGTCGTCCTCTTGAGACATAGTTTTATTCGTCGATTGTGTGCAATTATGAACAAGTTTGCCGGTTTCAAAAATTTGCGTTTTTATCAGTGGCTCATTAATGTGGTTTGTAGAGCAAAGTGTGGTTTGACTATTCATAGACTGATACACGAGCGTCCAGATTTTTTTACTTTCAACTTCAACGGAGATTGTCAATCTATTGTATACTTACAAATCGGAGGAAATTATCTGTCTTCTTCTAGTGGGATAGAAGTGGCAAAGGAAGTATTTTCATTTACGAATTTCCTTCACTATAGCCTTCACTGTAAAGTTGTAATCATAGGACAATTACTATGGCGTGATCCAAACAAAAGTCACCGAGTGGATCAGGATTATAATAGCAGGGTTGTAGCGGAAAACACCTCTTTGTTTAGTTATTGCAACACTATGGAGGCTTGTCCTAATGTTATATTCTGGAGACACCATGGTTTCTGGACGGGTCTCTCTTTTATATGTGACGATGGTGTACACCTCAATGATGACGGAATGGTGAAATATCTTAGGAGTGTCAGAAGTGCAGTTTTACATGCACAAAGGCGTTTGGGAAATATATATTCCTCCTAGTTAATAGTACTAAAAAGACATTATCTGTTGAGTGTTTATATAATACAACAGTATCATTACCACCTCAAGATATTGTTAATGGAAAAGTTTGAGTTATATTTCATCCAAACTTTTCATGGTAGTCTGTTAAGAAATGAACTCAATATTTCAATAGGGTCGCTTGAGATTTAAATTCAAACAAGGGATATGAGTATGCTATTACTTCTCTGTTGAGAACTGTGTTATTTACACCTCAATATTGTCGATTGTGGTCTGAGAAAAAACTGTTCAATGTCGCTCGAGCTAAGCTGTCACTTCTCAATATAATTGTTGAGAATTCTGGTTTTAAATATAATTTACCTCAATATTCTCGACTGAGGATTAAATACAATTTTATTTAATTGCTTGAGCCAAGCTGTCACTTCTAAGTTCTCAATATAGTCGGTTGAAAAATTTTGTTTGACTCACCCCAATATTGTCGATTGGGGACTAAATTTGACTTATTGAGAATTTTGGTATTAAATACAATGCACCTCAATATTGTCGATTGAGGATTAAATACAAATGTTATTTAATTGCTTGAGCCAAGCTGTCACTTCTCAATATAGTCGGTTGAAAAATTTTGTTTGATACACCACAATATTGGCGATTGGGGACTAAATTTGAAAAAATTTCGTCAATATACAATATATATACATGAAATGTTATTCAGTATTGTTTGTTAGAAATTGAGTTATTGCACACCTCATTATTGGAAAGTGGTCATCGTAATATTTGAAACATGAAATAGTTTTACACCAGAAAATTAGAGGTTTTACTATTATACAATATAGTCAGTTGATGGCAGAGACATATACAATGTAACAGTTTAACTCTATAAATGGTCAGTTGAGTTTACGGTTTCAGGTATCGCACCAATACTAAGAATTCATGTTTACAATGTACTGTTATGTCTCATTTATTTTTCAGCTCATTCATCCTTACAGTAGTAATAAAGCAGATATGGCTCCACCATCAAAAAGGAGAAAGATTGCAAAAACCAAACAAAATGGAACTGAAACTCGGCAAAGTTCTCAAACTCAAAGGCAAACTAAGTCAATATATAGAAGGATCAATCTTGATATACAAAACGTACATGTAGTGAATAATGAGGACACTGAGAGTAATCGTAACAATGAAGGAAGCCACACTGAACGATTACAATCAATACCTACAATTGATTATACCTTGTTGGCTAGAGAAATCATAAAACAACAAGGTTTAATGAATTCAAATAATTCTAGTGCTGGAGTCCAAGCATTAAACAATAGTCACAACACAGCTGAAACAGTCAACAAGTTTTCAGTCAGTCGAGAATGTGGATAACAATGTGCACAATCCTGAGACTGTTACACTTTTGCCACCGCTCAGATCAGACCTTTTAATAGGGGAAAGGAACTCTCGTGTTATTCCACCTATACAACCACCATCTACATGTCTGCCTTCCGATGTGTATTCTGTCGCTAATGTAAACCGTGGACATGTGTCAATGCCGGGACCACAGTAGAGACAATTAAGCAAAGATGACAATCCTCTTTTTAATATTGTAGATCAAAGTATTAATGCAGAACCAGCAGTCACAGCCACATCAGGTACTGAGCTTTGCCATGGTCCAATTTTAGATCTGTCGGGAGGTATTCCCTTGGGGGCCCATATAACCCATAAAGTTAGAGAAAAAATTTTGGCTGATGAATTTATTGACCTTGGCACTCTTCTCCCCGACCAAGAAACAATGGACCCTTGGTCTGTCACTATTTCGCCACACAGTATGGTCATGACGTCCAAACAAAATAAATCCAAAGCCCCCTTTCATTTTATGAATGGAATGAAGCTTTCATGATACTCATGGACATATACCTAGAGAAATATCCTCATGAAGCAAAGAATATGCTTAAGTATATGTCCATCATAAAGGACCTTTTTGAAATTAAAGGAGTACAAGCTTTCCGGTCCTATGACCAGTCTTTCCGCCTTTTAAAGAAAAACTACAAGCTCCCTTGGCAAAAACCAATTGATGAGTTGTATACAAAGGCCTTAAATCCTAAAAAAAAACAATTTAAAAATGTTAACACCGGATGTTTTAACAGGCCGCCTTTTCCAATGAACAGAGACGGGGATTGCACATGTCACCAGAATAACAATCAGGGAAAATGTACCCGAAAAATTTGTACTTTCAAGCACATCTGCCGAGCTTGTAGAGGTCCCCACCCGAAAATTAGATGGCAAAAATCAGTGTCTCAACCTCAATCCAGTTCAACATTCCCAAATAAACCCATACACATCCCTCCCAACACCGGTAAAAAGTTATGTTTTAGCACAGGAATTAGTTGGTTACGATAAGAACTTGAAAGAAATATTAGTATCCGGTTTTAAATTTGGTTTCAAAATGGGACTTCTAGGTAATCTTACCAATAGGTTTTCTAAAAACCATAAATCTGCTCTGGAAAACCCACAGCAGGTGTATGAAAAGCTAACAAAAGAAGCACTGAAACTCAGAGTGGCTGGCCCGTTCAAAAACATCCCTTTTGATAATTTTATTTGTTCACCTCTTGGTTTAATCCCAAAGTCTGTCCCTGGGAAATTTATGTTAATTCATGACCTGTCTTACCCGAAAGGCAACTCTGTGAATTTTTTAATACCCCCTGAGAATTCACAGGTAAAATATGATGGTATTGATATAGTTGTCAAATTAGTGAAATATTTTGGACGAAATGCTAAAATGAGTAAATGTGACATTGAAGATGCTTTTCGGATTGTCCCAATTGACCCATCTGATTACCACTTACTAGGCTTTATATGGAACAATTTATACTATTATGATCGCTGTCTGCCAAAGGGGGCTAGTAGTTCCTGTCAAATTTTTTAGCGTTTTTCTTGTGCTCTTCAGTGGATAATGGAAAATAAATATGATGTAGCGGGGATGTCCCATATAATAGATGAATTTTTATTTGTAGGTCTCCCAAACTCTGAGAAATTCCAAATTTATTTGAATAATTTTTTTATCCTTATGTCGGAAATTAGGTATCCCCATTAAAGATGACAACACACAGCAACCAACTACAGTTTTAACTATTTATTGTATTGAAGTGGACTCTAGTTGTTTAGAATGTAGATTACCACAAGTTAAAATAACAAAAGTTAAAAATGCATTAAATCAAGTGATGAAAAGGAAGAAAATTAAATTAAGAGACCTTCAGTCATTAATAGGTCTGTTAAATTTTTCTTGTCTTGTAGTTTGTCCGGGAAGAACATTTTTACGCCGTTTGATTGATCTCACAAAACACATGAGCAATCCATTTAATTTTGTGAGGCTGACTAAGGAAGCTAGAGCAGATATTTTAGCATGGAAAATGTTTATTGATTCTTTAAAAGGAAGATCAGTATGTTTAGATGACAAATGGGTCTCATCGGATCACTTGAAACTGTATACTGATGCATCTGGGAGTATTGGTTATTCAGCAGTTTTTGGGTCCTGGTGGTTTGCTGATAAATGGGTTGAGGACCTACAACACCATCAGATTGCACTTAAAGAACTATTTCACATTACTCTTGCATTAGAAATCTGGGGTCAGCATATGAAAAACACAAAAAAAATATTTCTAACTGACAACCAAGCTATTGTAGAGGTTTTAAACAAAAAATAATGCAAAGATGTTTTGCTTATGTGTCTAGTGAGAAGGTTAGTTATTGCATCTCTCAAATTTAATATATTATTTAGAGCGAAACACATTTTTGGGAAATCCAACATACTAGCTGACCATCTTTCACGGTTTCAATTTCAGAAAGATCGAGTAACAGCGCCATGGCTTTCAAAACAACAGACAGAAGTACCAGTCTCTCTATTACACATTTAAATCATCCCGAACAGCTTTTGTTGAGGTCATCATTGTCTCAGACAGCACGAAGATTATACAAGAGGTCTTGGCAATTATATTTTACTTTTAACCCCTACTGTAGAGAGCTTCTCCTGTCCGTTCTAAATATTTGCAATTTTATAGGTTTCCTATTTGATAGGTCCTACAGCCCCTCTACAATTCTATCAAATATATCAGCAATTAGTTTTATGCATAAAATATTTGGTTTTGCAGACCCTACTACATCATTTATTGTGAACAAGCTTACTAAAGGATGCCAGAAACTTAGAAAATCAAAAGACACACGCCGTCCAATCACTTTAGAAATTTTACAAAAACTTGTGCTTGCTATGGAAAATTGTATTCCAACACAGGGTTTTGCTGAAGGCTGTTTTTCTTTAGCTTTCAATGCCTTTTTGAGGCTTGGGGAAATACTAATTCGTAGTGAACAGGATATTCCTAAAGTTTTACAAGCAAATGACGTCGAAGTACAATTCAGTAATGGCGTTCCTGTTAGTTTAACACTTGTGCTGCGGGATTTTAAGAATATAAAAAATAACTTTCCGGTAACAATTTCTTTAGAAGCAAACAAACAGGACAAACTTGTATGCCCTGTATTAGCCCTGCAGTATTATCTTGAGGTCAACAAAACAGGCCAGGGTCCTCTTTTTCAATTTCCGGATGGAAGCCCTGTAACACATGCCTTCGTTTCCAAAAACCTTTCCAAAATCTTAGATTTTATAGGGCTAGATACCCGCACTTACAAAGGGCACAGTTTTAGAATAGGTGCAGCTACCCATGCAGCTAAGTTAGGATTATCAGAATCCTACATTAAACAACTTGGCAGGTGGAATTCTAATGCAGTGCAAAGATATATTCGGATTTCCTCATTTCAATTATAATAAATAACATTCTTTGTTTATTACGTGAATTAAATGCTGTACAATTGAAAAGGTGGTTACAAATAAACAAACGACAACAAATTCATTTATCACATTAGGTTAAACTTCAACTACAGGGTCAGGATTTGCCTGCCGGGTGGATGTTTTAACTACATTTGTGCATGATTATCATAGGGATAATGCTAGTGGACATTGATAGCATGAGGTCAGGATATGCCTGCTCATCAGTTTTACCATATCAAGGAATTTTATTTTGAATGTTTATGTAGTTTGTATGCCGCAAGTTATATTTTTATTAAAAAGTGTCTTTTGTAAATAATTTTTATTATTAATACTTGGTGTTAGGTTGCTGACTGTACTGCTGGTTCAATATTGTATTTTCTTATATTTTAAAATGATTCTATGTGATAATTATGGTACAATCCAGGGGTCAGCAGATGGCTGCCCTGGTTTTTGTTTAATTTTACAAGGGTATTACATGAGTATGTATATCTTCACATGTTGTACATGTACATATTAGTATTGAAATAGTATACATTTTCTTTATCTCCGAGTCCTATTGGACTGAACAGATACTCTTTTATTTTAATTATTGTTTGATATGGACACGTACATACATGTATGAAATATTAGTTGCATACAAATAGGAACAATTACACAAGCACCATCTTCATCCGGGTTTGGCATCTGCCACCATTAGATCTTGGGATCTAAAGGTGGCTTGTGGTCGTTTTAAGGGCCAAACCTTTTTGTGTTAGGTAGTAATAGTAGTTTTTTGAGAGTGCCTATATTTTTCATGTGACTGGAATTTTGTATTTTAAGATTACACATTGTTATCAATTACATTTTGATGTTATTAAGGCACTCCCTTACATTCTAAGTTTTGTTTTGTAATTTTCCATAGTTATGTATTTTCGTCATTTAATAAATGACATTTACTGGAAACTTTGTTTAATTATACTTTGCCAAAACAGAGCGAATTTGATGCTGTTTGTTGCATAATAGCCAGGTGTAACATACACCCTCTCATATACTTCCCTATCCAGTTTCAGAGTCGAATTCGGATTAGTGAGGTACAACATAAAATACCTTTTATTTAAAAAATAAAAGCCTTTATGTTGTCCGAACTCACTAATATATCTATAATTATATCAAGATTTAATTCCAACTGATTGGACGTTTAATGCGCAGCTGTTATTAATCAGATGTTATGAAATTAGATAATCGATTATGTATTTAGATTGTTGCAGATGCGCAGTCAGGGATGCAGTCGGAGATGATGTGACTCAGCCACTAAATATCCTAATCAGACAAAGGTCACTCAAATTTTGCTCTGCCTAAAATTCGTACCCACCACCATCCCCATCTAATCTCCCAATGTTAAAGCAATTTTTTAAATATGTAATGCAGCTATACTCTAGTGCTTTAGTTTTGTATATATATATACTATAGTACTATACACAATCTAGTCTCATTTTATTTAGTTGGCCGTTTTAAGGGCCAAACCTTTTTGTGCTAGGTCGTAATAGTAGTTTTTTGAGAGTGTCTATATTTTTCATGTGACTGGAATTTTGTATTTTAAGATTGCACATTGTTATCAAGTACATTTTGATGTTATTAAGGCACTCCCTTACATTCTAAGTTTTGTTTTGTAATTTTCCATAGTTATGTATTTTCGTCATTTAATAAATTACATTTACTGGACACTTTGTTTAATTATACTTTGCCAAAACAGAGCGAATTTGATGCTGCTTGTTGCATAATAGCCAGGTGTAACATAAGCCCTCTCATATACTTCCCTATCCAGTTTCAGAGTCGAATTCGGATTAGTGAGGTACAACATAAAATACTTTATTTACCACCTTACACTACACTGACAATGTTGTATATACATGTCAGGAGGTAATACTCTATTTATCACTTTACTTTACACTGACAAGGTTGTACATATATAAACATGTCAGGAGGTAATACTTTATTTATCATCTGACACTACATTGACAACGTTGTTTATACATGTCAGGAGGTAATACGGTATGTATCACCTCAAACTGGACTGACAAGTTTGCATAATACATGATATAAAACAAAACCATATTTTAATAGTGATTTAGAGACTTACTGGTATACACTTGACATTATTAATGTATATTAGGAATATTATCAACTTAATGTAGTGTGTGGCAACAATAAACTAGAATAAAATAAACAAACCAAGACAAAAAAACAGAACACAAAAAAACAAATGAAAATATCAAAGCAAAATACACATTGTATTTCGACGAATCAGGGAGTAGCTGATATATTGTGATTAATTTTGGTAAAATAATTATATCAAGAGTAATATCAACTTAATATAGTCAGGGGGCGTACCAAGGGCTAAATGGTGTGTACGCACAGGTAATTAGCGACGAACGGTATGTGGGTGTAAAATCATGGTGGGGTTCTGGAAACGTAGATCCCCTCACTCGAACGCTCGTGACAAAACGTTTATTTTTCATTAAAGTAATTTTGACGATATTGATATCACACTTACACCTAAAATGGCCTCATCACATTTTAAGTATTAATAATTAAAAAATTTCAAATGTTGCGAGTGATTGATATTGAGGCTATTAATGTCTAAATTAGAAACAGCACAACTAGCACGCGCGTGAATCAATTATGTTGCGACACAAGATGTGCTACAGTTGTAGCACGGATGATTAAGTCGTTACTTGACTACATTTATTACATTTTAAGTAACATGGACCCGTCGGGATTATCTCGAAAATACCGTTCATACAGGATACTAGATCTTTCAGAAAAAACTATTCAAGGGAGATAACTCTTGGAATATTCGAATGTTACATAGAGAATCATTATACAATAAATCATATATTGTTAATTTTAAAATGTTTTATATAAAGGTTTATAATGTTTGATACGGCAAGTAATAACTGACTATCTTTATTATATATATCATATTGTTTTGTTCTTGTATTCCAAGCTGTTTCT
>MJUT01056820.1:138733-180023 GCA_002080005.1 Gigantidas platifrons
TATATATATATATATATACATACATTTTCATATATTACTATGTGTATGTGATTCATATAATGTGTATGCATTGAATTCCATTTGTATAACACTTATATATAAACAATCATAAAATTACAACGTTGGTCTAATTTAGTGAACCGAGTGACTATTTAAAACTTTCTGTGGATTTAAGCTTTAATAATTCAACACAACACAGCGCAGATGTGTGTAGAAAATAAAATGAAATGAGTGGGGCTACATCACAGATTTATATACAAAAGACAAGTTTGAAGATACCATAAGGGTAGGGTAATCAGAAGATGAGAATCGAATAACGACACACAGCGCAATGGTTACAGACGAACAAGACAAAATGACCAAAAAAAATGATGTAGAAAACGCTATGAAAAAGGTTGAACAACAGCGAACCTCATATAAACAGGGTAGACTTGAACATGTAATATCCATCATCATTTGAAGGCAATATATAAACTCTAATATAACATATGTAAGTATTATACCATGGATCTTACGAATTAACTTATTTAAACCAACGAATCCGAAGGATGAGTTGGTTTAAATAAGTTCATGAGTAAGATCCATGGTATATATGGCTTGTAACAGAAATCAATATTGGGTGCTTTCGTCGAGGTCCGCAAAATCATGGAATAACATCAAGATCTTGATGGTATTCCATGATTTTCATGTTATACCATGGTTTGTAAAAGTTCACTATTTTAAAGTTGATTACTGCATAAAAACATGAAAGTAAAAATGCGTATTTATGTTACAATGTATATATAAAACTAACCCACATCCTCTACATCGGTATAACTCTCCATGTACTACTCCTCCTCTCTGTGTAGTTGATCTGTAAATAAAATAATACATAGTAATGATGACATCATGTTTGTATTGGTCTTTAACCAAACAATTATAATTATAACATCCTTCTTATTGTTACCATTATAATGTTATAGATGTGTCTCCTATAACTTCACACATTTATATAATACAATTATAATTATTATTAGACATCCTTCTTACTGTTACCACTATAATGTTATAAATGTGTCTCCTATAACTTCACACAATTATATAATACAATTATAATTATATTGTTATGAATATTTCTCCTATAACTCCACACATTCATGTAATACAATTATAATTATTATTAGACATCCTTCTTACTGTTACCACTATAATGTTATAAATATTTCTCCTATAACTTCACACATTTATATAATACAATTATAATTATTATTAGACATCCTTTGAACTGTTACCACTATAATGTTATAAATATTCCTCCTATAACTGCACACATTTATATAATACAATTATAATTATTATTAGACATCCTTTGAACTGTTACCACTATAATGTTATAAATATTTCTCCTATAACACCACACATTTAAATAATACTTATATAATAACGTGTATGGTCATTTACCAACGGTTATATGAGTCATAGTAGCTTTATAATTATATCCATATTCTAACTACTCTAGCGATGACTTCTTTTAGATAACTTGAGTAGAGCGTTTGCTTGCAACACTTGTAAATTAAACTTGTACAAGCGAATGAATGCTGAACTGGTATTGGCTGATTTATATAAGAAGTGTTGAATTGAAATTTATGTGTTGGTCTAGTCAGTCGCTGAAAGGTTTATATAACAAACTAACATTGTGACTGTTTTAAATTGACCTTTAAATAGCATAAGTTTGCATATAAATATTACAATCGTATATTACTATGAAAAGGAAAGATACCAAAGGGTAATGGGAAGACACATTTGGGAATGGCGGACCGGATAATGATCTGACAACAATGGACAAATACTCTAACATGAGTCCATAAAACACGAAGCAGAAACCTAAGGATTGAGATTAACTACTAAATCCATGAGGTGAACTCCTGAGTGTACCAAAGGGGTGTACAGTTCCTGCTTCAATAGTGGAACCCATCGAGTTACTTTCGTTAAACATTTACGGGATTGTGACTTCTTAAACCGGAACATATTTGTGGTCATCTGTAGCAGATATTCGCGATCATCTGTAGCAGATATTCATGGTCATCTGTAGCATATATTCGTGGTCATCTGTAGCAGATATTCGTGGTCATCTGTAGCAGATATTCGTGGTCATCTGTAGCAGATATTCGTGGTCATCTGTTAACTAATTATAAGTGATGATGTCAACAGCTAGAAATAACTCCTAGGAATCCTCGTTCAGTAACTGCAATGTTCACATCAAAACTCTATCAAGAAAATCTCAATACATGAATTAATATTAATATATTGTATTACTAATCTTACCCAGCCGGTGCTCTGTCAGCCTTCTTGATCTGTGTTGTACTGAAAATAAAAATGTAGGCAAACATAAACAAATGCTTTGTATAACAATTAAAGAATTTCAATCATTGTATAATATGTCACATAGATTTGTTAATATTATCTGTTTACGTGATACCTATACATTAAACCTCCGAAACAGGCACAAACTAACAAAGAGCATCACCTATGTATCTTGAGGAGAAGCATTGGTCCTGTACCACCACGTGCATGTTTATATCATATATAACAGAGGTATATCACCTATATGTTTTGAGGAGTATCATTCATTCTGTACCACCATGTATCACCTATATAACTCTCACAAACATTGAAAGCGATATCAAGCCGTATAGTAATAACACTGATGCTAAAGAATTAAACACTTCGTTGAATGACAACATTTTCGTCCCACCGAGGGACTTTATCAATGTATATTTAAATAAAATTAATCTAAAAAAAGATTTTGACGGTCCATGTCCGGGACAAAAGAACCAGAAATTGCACATATGAAATTACATACATAAAATAATTGACATCCTACATATAAATGAATGAAAATACAATAACAATAATGTAAATACACAATAGGGCTACTCATTTAAACAAATGTTTAATTAGAAATAAAAATAAAAATGAGACTTTATTGGTAAATGTATCAAATAGAACTGTCAAAAATAGTATTATATATATATTATTATATATGTATTGTATGATACTCAGCTATCAGACAGGATATATAATGTGACATTTCCGGCTTAGGTTCTATAGTCCCTGAGGCGCAGACGAAGGCAATATATATCCTAAGCCGGGAATGTCATAGTATATACCCTGTCTGATAGCTGAATTACAGATATATTACGGATTTAACCATTGTTTTATTTTTAGATACATAATTCAACAGTATTAAATATTTGTGTCTTAAATTCTCGTTTTTCATATTTCTAGATGTCCCTTTCCGTACCTATGACATTCTTTCTGCAATGAAGTCAAAATATGTGTCACGTCATATTTCATATATGAGGTGTCTCATGAAGGAAAATCCTGTACTAAATTTCTAAATCAACACAATTTCATATGTAGTAAATTTAATAACTTTATAAATATAACATTAATATAGCACATCACAAAACAACGGCTTTGCGAAACAATTTCAATAATTAAAATGTTAACAACATGCAAGTAAAACCTTGGTGTAGCCCCATGACGTCGAAAGTTTTCAAGGCTCAACGTTTTGTTTATTTGTTATGGTACAGCCGTGGAACACAGGAGTTTGCGTGCATCGATCAGGTATTTGTGACGTAATTAACTGTTGTAATATTTGTTTGTTCGTACAGCCGTTTTGAGTATAAAAACAGCATTCTAATATGACGTCCTTCAAAGTCCAAACCCGTGGTAGCAATAATATTAATCTATGACCGATTGCATCATAGATAGACGTGGTTTGTGCTTTTTAAGCGGCTGTTCCATGACACTCCCCTGTAAAAGGTACACAATGATAAATATGCAATGCACAAAATAAATAAACATTCGTGTATTGGAAATCGGCTCAGGCGATATAGAAAACAGACGGAAAATATAAACCCACATCCTTTGCGAGGATCCCGAATAACATATAGTACTATTGCATATCCCTGGACCTAAAAATCACACAAATTAAAATTTCACGAAATGTTGTTGACAATTTTGGCACGTAAACAACATTACGTCATATATGAAGACTTCCAGTATACAACATAGAGATCCTGACATTTTTTGGCTTCGTGTACGCCTCCTTGTCGAAATGGAATTTGTAGTATTTTCCAAAGGCATTTGACCGATGGACCTTAATTTCCCCGTGTTTGCCACGGGGGTACATATTTTCAGGGCTAGTAACGATGTAGTGTCTCTGTTTGTGGAACCTGGGTCCACACGAATACTAGAAAAAATACAAGGTAAGAAACAAAATGGCAGGGTACTGCTAAATTTCTTATTATTGTCGATTTCCCTGATTTCTGAAAAATAAACGGATGGAATGCACTAACCTTGTCGGCCCCTATCAGCTGTTTTGCCACTGGTTTATTGTCATATTCGTACCATTTTGCATATATACCCCGACGATATGTTTCCAAGACCGATTGTCAACAAAGGCGGAGGTCGACCCTCTAACTTTCCGGAAATTTGTCTCACCGTTATCGGTTCCATTGTGGCAAAGGATTGATATTGGTTCACCTATTGTTTTTATACCTACCATGTGATTAAAAAAGACATTTCATTCTGTTTTTTATTTTTTTTCTAAGTTTGAAATAGTCCGCCAAATAAATGCATTCGGTAAGTCAGATTTGTTCTTCTAAAAACACGTTGGAGAATCCAAAATAGACCGATAACGGTGAGGCAAATTTCTGGTAAATAAGAGGGTCGACCTCCGCCTTTTTTGACAATCGGTCTTGGGAATAGATCGTTGGGGTATATATCCAAAATAGTACGAATATGACAGTAAACCAGAGGCACAACAGCTGATGGGGCCCTCAGGGTTAGTACATTCCATCCGTTTATTTTTTAGAAATCAGGGAAATCGACAATAATAAGAAATTTAGCAGTACCCCATTATTGTGTTTCTTACCTTGTGTTTTTTCTGGTATTCATGTGGACTCAGGATTCACAAATAGAGGTTCTACATCATTACTAGCCCTGAAAATACGTACCCCCGTGGCAAACACGGGGAAATTAAGGTCCATCGGTCAAATGCCTGTGGTATTTTCCCTTTCTTTTGAATTGATGTTCATGAATGACAACATTTAGTAATCTCTAAACATATTTGTCATCGCCATAAAACACCTTTTCGGTTGTCATTTCAAACATCTTTGGAAAAAAACGCAATAGCATTGTAACATTTCAGTAGGGTCATTTAACGGGAGCGCCAAAACAATGGATGAGCTAGGCTGCTTCGAATTGGAAATGTTCCGTCATTGTCCTATTAGAATCGAAATAATTACCGGTAGCCATATCTTTATATTATTTTTACCACGGGTTGTCACTTTATGCCTTGATTTTATTCCTCGCTACCGCTCGTGGTAAAATATTGGGCATAAAGTGCCAACCCGTAGTAAACACAATATAAGTATATGGCTCCGGTAATTATTTCTTAATTAAATATGGTATTATGCCATTGATTTAGTGAAGCGTAATGTTTTGACGTCCATATTTTTATCGTTTTTGGGGAACTTAAATATATACACCGTCTGTTTTCCGAATATATGCTGGCATTCAGGGTTGAAGAACCAATGAACATTTGTGTAATGAAATAAATCCGTAATATATATATATATATATATATATTTTCTTAATTAGTGTTACCATTTATTTTTTTATCTTTTGTATAATTTATTTCATGTAATATTTTGTATTATTTTGTGTAATATAATGCATTGGACGATTGAAAGTCCAAGAGCATGAAACTCGTACCCGGAACTGTCCGTAATGCTAGGTGTTTCAAAATACTGATGAGCTTGTGCTTAACATCACTCCACGAATCAATGCTATCAGACATATTAAATGCTAAACTATTTATTTATCATGTCAATTAATCAATATTTATAATACAAATTATAGCATAGCTAACTGTGGTGTCCGATTACCAAAAATATCTAACGAATGACCGCACAACTGATAATTCACGAATGCGCGAAGCGCATGAGTGCATTATCAGTGTTGCGCGGTCATGAGTGGCATATTTTTGGTAATCGGATATCACAGTTAGCTACACTGTTTATTATATAGACTGTTTTTAGCCAAGAAATATGATATTTTCTTTCATCTGCATTGCATGTGTTTATTTCTTTAGTTTAAACATATTTTTGTCCAAAAACATGACAATATGATGAGATACAAGTTTTTCAACTTAGAACATCTTCTCCTTTATATAAACAATATACAGATACAGTTGAACATCTAATTATTTCTTTATTGCGCATCAATATACAACTTTGTCCTTGGCTACTCGCTGACTGAAACGTTTGTCTAATGCTTTCAATTTTGTAAATAAATAAATTCATGTGTACATATTTCGATTAGGAATGTAATTTTCATGTTGTTTACTTGTAAACTTTGTGATCATAGTATGCACTCGACCTTGAAAGACACAATTTTATTTATTGACAATTGATGTATGTTTCGTTTTTAGTATGTGTACATTTCATTTGTAACCTTGTGGAAAGACTGTTTTGTGAAAGAAGTCGGATGCATACCAATATTTGGCCGTTAACAAATCCAAAATTATTTCAAATTCGATGGATTATATAATTAGAAAATAAGTAATTTAACAATAAAACAGCCAGGAAATGTAAATAGTTAAATGTGGGTCCAAACGGTACAATCGTTAAATGTGTAAATCCAACGGATTATAACGGAAGACAAATGGACTAAAAAGTTCATTCAGAATCGGAATCACTAAAGGTAGAATTCGTTTATATTTTGTTTTTGCTATTTGTAGTCCGGAATCATCGCTTTGTCTTTTTTGACTAGACTGCGGATTGCTAAAATTAAAAGTTCCTCCGTAAATGTAAGTGTTCCCATCAAAAAGATAGGACATGTTAGTGTTAGAAGTCATTGAACTAGTACTTGTGATTGACGAAAGCTGCGACAAATTTGGATTCATTCCACAAGAAGCAATAGAACGAACACTGCTATTTAGAGTTATTTTATAGCAGACGATTTTTTGGGGGTGGTTAAAGTTTTACTGCTGGAAAGATTCTTTCTGTCGAGACCACATGTGTTTAGAGCATAATTCTGCCATGAAAAGAATCAATACTGTCAATGTTTGCAAAATTTACCTGATTTTTATTATATCTCAATGAAATACTACATTAAGATATAATTTTGTTTATTTTCTAACTCTTTCCTTTATCGTAAATGATACTAACAATCTGTCAATGAAATAAAGCAAAGGGACATCACTCCATATAATATTCTAAAAAAAAATGTTCCGGCTCGAAAAACGGCGGGAAAAATAGCGAGAGTGAAAATAAAAATGGTAATTTCACTAGTGAAATTATCGTTTTTATTTAAATCGGAAATCACGGTATTTCATCGACATCTATATAATAATGTATAGTAATTATTTCAATGACATGTACATACCTGAGACTGTAAGTTCCAATCAACTGATCAATATAAGAATCAGTAACTTTCTTGGGGCTGTATTTAATAGAAGGTAAATCAGGTAAAGGTCCAACTGACAGCTTTGATAGTTCACGATTTAATGTCTTCAGATGTTGAATCGTAGAGGCATCATCTCTGGATTGTTGTATTTTATTTTCCCTTTTTTCGATCTCCATTGCTTTCTCCAACTGTTGTTTGTAATTCACCAACGTCTTCGTAAGCGATTCTTTTTCATGTCTTGTTTTCTCTCTCAATGTCGCGATCATCTTCTCAATATGGCGGTCAACCATTGCTTTTATCTTTGTACCCTCTTCTTTTATTTCATTTATAACCGATGTAACACTGAGGTCAAAAGTAGTGAGACCTGTTTCTACCTGCCTTTGGCTTTTTTGGAATACATCCAGTTTGGTGTCCATTTCCTTTCTGAAGGTTGTTCTGAGGTCAGAAATAGCCTCCTTCATATTGGATACTTTATGACCATTGTGCTTACCAGTGACACATCGCATGCAAATAGAAATCTTGCACTTGTCACAAACAAAAACACAATCTTCTTTGTGTTCTTTACATCTCAATTTTACTACCGGGACGACATTTTCAGCGCTTTCAAACTCATGATTTTTTGTGCCTTTTTGTCGTTTATGTAAAGATTTGCAGCTCATGCAAAAATACTGTTCACAGTCCAGACAAAAGGCCGTACTAGAACCAACCATGCATATCTCACAGGATTTTAATGCTGACTGTGCCATGATAGTGTAGTAAACAGGTCAATGTGTAATCTGGGTAGACGAGAACCTTAAAAATATAACCGTTTTCGGATATAAAGATATAAAGTGACATTTAGTTGCAGTTTTTGTAGTTTTTAATACCTGCATAGAACAATAAAACAATGGAAACATAAACAGGATAACAAAGTACATAAATAATTAGTATATATTTATATAAATATGTCTAAATACGAGTTGGCATATGATGATGTATATATATATTTATGTCATCAGAATTAATTAATAAATAAATCTCTAATATATTTTCCAAACGTGTCAGCTGAAACTACAGCTTTCATCAGTGGAATTTATTTTGGAATCACGTGCATATATAATGCTAAAACGCAAGTGGCCGAGGACTCGGGACAGCCAACAAACGTTCAAATGAAAGCTTATATCGATGTATCATACCGTTGTTCAGTTGTTTCACTTAACGTATAATTAGGGAGTCCCCATACCGATCCCTTTTTCTCCAATGCAGGGAGTCCTTTCATCACGTCGTATGAATTTCCAATACTGTCAGGAGAAACAAAACAATCACTGAAAGACCTTATTCTTCTGACTACACCAATCATTGAAGGATTTACATTTAAGAATAGGACTGTTCACATTATGAATCGACTTTTGATTACACCAAGGAACCGAGATTTTATTCCAAACAGAACTACTATTTATCGTTGAAAGCAACTGCATATTATCTATATTTTGCATCTGTCAGGTCAATTATTTTCCCTCATAAAATTCAACGACAGCAAATATAAAGTATGAGCACCCCCTTCCATAAAAGTGTGAATCTCATGCGGTTCAGACAGGATCATAGAATTCATTACTAGCAGCAAAGCGAGCAACCAACTGTCTCCTATAATATGGCGTTGACAATCTATATCATGGTTTGTATGTTTTTGTTTTAAATTTAGGAAATAACTGCACGTATATTGTCGCTGAGTCTTGTGTAATGGATAAAAAGTGTGAGCAACTTATAATAACATGGATTATGTTGTAATTCATGTTTGTAATAGTATGTGGTCTTTTTGAGTAGAAGCTAATCAGTGCATGGTTTTATCGTTTATTTATGTATTACCGGTGGGGATCCAAGAGGGAAGAACTAGGATCTCATTAATGGATTTAACCTCGCAAGTTGCTGGAGCCTGTTCCAAACCGGTACCTTGATTTCAAACTTATGGCATGGTATATTTGCTGTACAGTGAATTCATTTAAGATGAGAAATGACTATTCGTATTGTTGATGTTCATTCTTGTACACCCCCCTCCCCCTCCCACACACATAATTGTTGTCTGACATAAATTGTGTATGTTTTTTATTTCATCAAGGACAATGTTTCTTTTGGCTCTATGCTAGTATTTAGGATTCCATGGTATGAACTATAAAGATCCTGGTCATTTTTGTTTTACCAGTCTAAATATACGTTGCATAAGAATTGAAACACATTGGCCCTAGAAACATTATCTATTAAAAAATGACAGTTTTCAAAGTTGAAATCCAAATAGTTTGAAATCCAATTAATCCAAGGCATAACCATAGCTCTTCTGGTTCATGCCAATTGTATATGCATTTCAATTCTTGGATATAGATTTGTTTTTATTAAATGTAAAATGCATTATAATGAAGTCTATATAAATATTTAGACCCTAAAGGTTCGGGCCTCATTGATCACTTAAATTGATGATTTGTATATATTTATACACGCATAACAAGAATCAATTCCTACAATAATCGTTTTCTTTTCAAAGTCAAAGGTCAATCATTCTCATAACAGCAGTAGTTTGACAGTAAATCAATATCATATATTACACAGTTATCTTACTATGACAAAATTTAGGCAGATATGTATATGGTGAAATGTCAAAACCTGAGTGAACTATTTAATAAAAACAACACAAACGTCCCCCTATAGACAAAACCAGACGTCCCCTCTATAAACAACACAACAAACGTCCCCTCTATAAATAACACAATACGCGTGCCCTCTATTAACAACACCAAAAACGTCCCCTCTATAAATGACACCACAAAGATCCCCTATGTAAACTACATCACAGACGTCCTCTCTATAAGCAATACCACAAACGTCCACTCTATTGACAACACCACAACGTCCCCTCTATAGACAACACCACAAGTGTCCCCTCTATAGACAAACCACAAACGTCATCTCAATAGACAACACCACAAGTGTCCCCTCTATAGACAAACCACAAACGTCATCTCAATAGACAACACCACAAGTGTCCCCTCTATAGACAAATCACAAACGTCATCTTTATAGACAACACCACAAACGTTCCCTACTACAGATAATGTAACTTAATATACAGAGTTAAATGTACTGTAATTCCTTCTTTAAAATAAATTATAATGAAATACATTGACCTGTAACTAGGTAGAAGATCTTACGTTATGAAGGTAATCTTGAACAATGTAAAACTCATGAACAAATACTATTTTAATTTATATATAGGTTATGATATCCAATAAATGCCATGTTATTTAAGAATTGTATACGAAAAAATGTGCCTCGGTCCACGCTTTTACACGCCTATAAAACTACAAAAATGTATTCAATTCTTATAATCACACCAAAATTTAATGTAGTTCATTGTGAATTTTATTTGTGTTAGATTATTTGCTGTTGGAAATTACTACCCCATTGGTTGTTTTCATCTGACGTCGTCATGGAGACACGTGCAAGTTCGGGTTTGAGTTTTATTGGGATGTAAAACATCTCTTTTGTAATCATGTGATCACTTCATACCCAATCATATTGTAACATTTCAATAAAAAACGGAAGTAATGTAATTATTGTGAAATGAAACGACTCGACCATAGATTGGTCCTAACTGATAATATGTTGTATTCATTTCATGCATCATTTTCTCAATGTACTAATTAACTGTGTATATTCAAAGCGCAACATGTCAGATCAATCGGCGTTTTACGTTACGTTTCAGATCGGAAAACGCTTTCATTTCGGATTTTACTATGGCGAACAGCGTCAGGTTAAGAGATAGTGGTTCGGAATAATATATCTTTCATAGGATTCAACTCGTGCAGTCAATGAATTAAACGTTTACGGACCTTTAAAACGTTCGATCTTTAAACGTAGACAATTTAAATTGTATTTGCATCTTAGATTATTTCAAATAAAAAAAAAAGATTGTGCGATGTCAAAGAAATATATCCGTGATTGTCGTAGAAAATTAGGTGATACAACAAATAAAGTGAATAAACAAATATGAATGTATGTGTAACTTGTCCTTAATAGTATATAAAACTACTACACATTTATTTTATTTTATAATTTTACTGAGAGCTGTTCTACAAACGACAATTTCTTCCTCATCTGTATAACGCTTCTGTTCAGATTAAGGAAACGATACTGTTCAGATTCACGGGTGGTTTGCTACGTCACACGCAAGGATACTTGAACATCGCCTCGAGATAGGTTTATGCAGTTGCACAATTTAAAAAAAGGAGAACTAACAAAACCAAGAGGTTCACCGAAGGGCCCACATATCAAACTTCATTGTTAGCATACATTCATTGCGTGGAAACCCGTCAGTTTTTGCAAACACTTCTGTACAGTTAAATGGGTTTTGTGTGAACGGTATCCTTGCCCGGAATTTTAACTGTACAGAAGTGTTTGCAAAACTGACGGGTTTCCACGCAATGATTGTAACATAAATATCGATCTTCCTTATTTTGTTGTGTCTTTATATAAAACAATAATGCTATATGAGTTCCGTAAGCCATTTGTTTTACTCAAAATTACCTTTCATTGTTGCTTATTTTTTATTTTTCGATCAGCATTGCTTTAAGTTTTTCCATTTTTTTCCGAAATGTAGCGTTATCCGATCTGAAACATACCGTAGAACTCCGATTGATCTGAAATGTTGCGTTTTGAATATAAACCGGGTATCAACACTCAAGTATGAGTACACTCCTGACGGGAATAAGAAGAAGAATTGTCTTAAATATTTAACGTGGTGTTTATTGTAAAATAGGAAATTTGCATTATTCCACTTTATTTATGAAGGTGGATCAAATATTCGTAAATTAGTAAGGTCTTTTTCTAGTTCGGTGAGTTAATTTATGATGAGAAGTCATTGTTACTTTTGCTGATGTCGGTTCTTATAAACCCTCACATCCTTCTCCCGCCAAAAACATATATGCGTCTAACATTACACATGTTTTTCTTTCGTCAAGGAAAACGTTTCTTTTACTGTATGTTAGTCTTTGAACTCCATGATATGCAATTATTTAAAGATCCTGGTAATTTGTATTGTACTGAACATTGCATATGGATGTTTATTTTAAAAAAAACAAGAGAAACTGAAACACATTGACCCTAGAAACATTATATATTTAAAAAAGACGACAATTTTCAAAGTTGAAATTCAAATAGTTTGAAATCCAATTAATCGAATTCATTACTATAGCTCTTCTAGTTCAGGCCAATTGCATAGGCATTTCAATTCTTGATTTGTGTTTGGTTATAAAATTTAAAATGTATTATAATGAATTCTATGTAAATATTTAGATCACAAATGTTCGGACGTCACAGATCTTTTAGAATGATGATTTATTATCCCCTCGCAAACGAAGTTGAGAAAGGATATAGTAACACTACCGTCCATCCTTCCTTCCGTCCATCCACCCTTCCTTCCATCCTTCCCTCCGTCCGCCCTTCCGTAACATCCTTGTGAACACTCTAAAATAATCATCTTGCAATGGATTTTGACCAAACATCGCACATACCTAGTCCTTAGGGGAATCTGGAATTCTGTAGATATTCAACGTCATAGGTCAAAGGTAAAGGTCACCGGATCAATTTTTACCGCGTACCATCTTTGTGAACACTCTAGAATCAACATCCTTCAATGGATTTTGACCACACTTGACATATACCTAGTCCTTACAGGAATCTGGAATCCTACTGATTTTCAAGGTCAAAGGTCAAGGGGTTAATTTTTACCGCGCAACATAATTGTGAACACTCTAGAATCAGCATCCTTCGATGGATTTTTACCATACTTGGTACATACTTAGTCCTGAAGAGAATCTGGAACCCTATTGATTATCAAGGTCATTGGTCAAATTGTTTATCTATTTATACTCGTGTTACAAACATCAATTCTTGGAAGAATCGTTTTGTTTTATCCGAAGTCAATCATTCTCATGTCAACATAAGTTAGACCATTAATCAATCAACAATTATTGCCTTCAATGGATGTAAGCATCCATAATTGTATACCTGAACGGGGTTTTTTTCCCGAGTGCTTTAGCCGAGGGAAACAATCCCTTGAGGGTTAAAAATTCTGATGTTTACAATTCATTGACGGCAATAACTGTTTATATACGTACAACAGACCAAGGATTGGACATTTAAATAAATACATCTATTTACACAAAATGTTTGTTTAATAACTTTTGACAATTTAACAAAAATGCTAAACTATTTCATGTTTATATTAAAGTTCACAACACAACCAGTGATATAGAGCACAAACCAGCCATCAGTAATAGTTTCAACGAATTTGAGTACATTAGTAGTGTTGCTTGGAACAAGTACTTGGTTGTTCACTTGACTAGTATTTGTACTACATTTTGAAGAAGTTCGATCAATATTGCATAATATTGCAGTTCTGCTGCACTCATGTACACAAAGCCATCAGTGTCAAAGGAAGGTGTATTAACATTATCAGTAGTGTTGATAGTGGTGTCATGATCAATAAGGGATACAGACAAAAACACTGCTCATCTCATGTTTACGCTTAACAGAGGTTTGATTGGTATAGCTTTTCAATGGATTTTCAGACTTATGGCCGGACACAGCCATTATGTCTCTTGATTCAAACTTGTTGAAATCTAAGTCGGTAACACATGTAGTTCTAATAGTGTGGTTATTGGATATTTGTTTGAGCTTAGCCTGGGTACATATAATTTTCATCATATTTCCCAGTGTATTCTTCCCTAACGGTTGGTTAGTATACCAGCAATCATAGTCATCTGTGTAAAACTCCTTTGGTCGCTGCCACAAGTCGTCACGGGTAGCGTTGAGTTTGTTTATATACTTCCTAAAGGATGAAACTGGACACAGTGGGTGACCTGAAAACCACATACATTCCCGTGATAATTTGTTAATTATATGATACAACTGCAAAATATACATATACATTATGTGATAGGTGAGCTTATTATCCCCCTTTTTTATTTCAATTTTATTATTTGTGGTTTATTTCTAAGTTATTATCGATTGAATTTGTGTTATTTCTGATGTGTTTACTTGGTTTATATATTGTGAATATGGAAATGTGTCTCAATTTCCCTTTTCTCTACGTTATTTCAGTCTGTGTGTAAATATTGTCTGTTTAGTGCAGAGTGTGTGAATGTAATTATTGTTTCTATTCATTATTTCTGCAGGTATGCTAAACTCGAAGGAAATGCGTTCGTTTCCACTGTTCGACTAATGTTAATTCTTGGATGTATCATGTATGTGATGTGTTTTAATTGTTTTATATGTATTGTGTGTTTTGTTTTGTGCTATAACATACATTTTTTGTATTTAAATAGAAAGGGGAAGACGGACGCTGGGTCTCACAACCCACAGCAAACATCGCGGCATTCCAATCGCCGTAACGGTTCACAAAATAACAATGTTTTCCAATCATGCACTATATTTTACATTTTCATCAGAATAAAACAGGAAATGCATGATCACATATCCGTCTTTCCCCAATTACATATTTAATATAATATTTGTAAATATTGTACCTGACACTTCATACAATCGGCCATCTGTGTTGCTTTCTAGGGGGTCGGCACTTTCCCTGTGGTTTTTGTCTATCTCATCCTGTGCCTGATACACAGGAGTTCCCGTTCTGTCAGTCTTCATACCAAACCTGGTTTTGGTCAAGGTCCTCAAATTCTCCCTACCACGCCTGCACAGGAAAAACATGACGTCAAACCACACTCTTTGTTGCAGGAAGACAGGAGTATTCGGGTGTATGGCCACACTGCAATACATCAGATCCTCTGGTTCAATTGGGGGTGTGTGGTCAACTTTAGCAAGGCCTCTCTTTTACATATCCACGGTCACTGCATGCAATACTTCATTGGCCCTTTTGAAAAGCGGGTCGTGTATAATGTCAATTTCCAGTTCACGAGAGAAATATCTACTTAGCCTAAAACGAATATGTGTAAGTGCAGAAAGTTTGTAAAATGTACCGTCCTTTTTTCGAACATCTATGTAAAAGCTTCTCAGAAATTCTGCCAACTGCTGCGATGAGCAGTAAGGCAAATTCACATCTTTGGCTTCAATAATGTATGCAGTCAGTGTTTGCAGTGCAAATATAGTGGCATTTTTTGTATTTTTTTAATCCTTAGCTTGCAAAATGTCATTAATGTCATTTTCATCAGCCTTTCCGAATCTAGAAGTAGAAGAATTAGCGACTGCCATCCTGCTGGTCCGACCAAATTGTAAACAAACAGATGACAATGTCACTTTCGGAAAGAGTTGTTACCCTTTTGAGGCACGCAATGGTTTATTTACCGGAGAACAATAGGGTTGTTACCCGGAAAACAACTAGTTATTTCCCTTTTGGGTTAATTTTCACAAAACATTAAAATTATTTCAGGTCATGTGATTTAATTTAAGCCAATGAAAAGTTAGTGAGGTATACTCATATCATATATTACACAGTTATAATGTTGACAGGAATATAGACAGCTATGTATATAGTGAAATGTCAAAACCTGAGAGAACTATTGAATAAAAACACCATAAACGTCCCCTCTATTAACAACACCACACATGTCCCATCTATAAACAACACCACAACCATCCCCTCTACAGACAACACCACAAACGTCCCATTTATAAACAACACCACAAGCGCCCCTTTATAGACAACACCACAAACGTCCTCTCTATAAACAACACCACAAACGTCCCCTTTATAGACAACACCACAAACGGCCTCTCTATAAACAACACCACAAACGTCCCCTTTATAGACAACACCACAAACGTCCTCTCTATAAACAACACAACAAACGTCCCCTTTATAGACAACACCACAAACGTCCTCTCTATAAACAACACCACAAACGTCCCCTTTATAGACAACACCACAAACTTCCTCTCTATAAACAACACCACAAACGTCCCCTCTATAGACAACACAACAAACGTCCTCTCTATAAACAACACTACAAACGTCCCCTATATAGACAACACCACAAACGTCCCATTTATAAACTACACCACAAAGGTCCATATACAACATGTCGTCATTATTATAAATAGTTATTAGTATTACTGTGTATTAAGTTGCTTAAGAGAGATTATGTAGCAGTCAAGTAAATATGAATTGCTTTATAAAGAATCTAGGTAATAAATATATTCTTACCTCCAAAAATAATTGTCTTCTAGTTGTAGATGAATTTCTAAAGGACCGCACCATAAATATACTGAAGGGAAAAAGAAACGCAGGGTAACATAATATGCTCCTATTGTTTAACTGCGTGGCGTAAAATTACGACAACTGAGCAGACGAGTGGCTTGGTCAGTGTGCACAAAAATCGGTGTCTAAAGTTACTCAACCGTGAAAGGTATCATGTGACATAGAGAAAGTGATAAAAAGCAAATAACACGTACATAATAATGATAACAAATTCATCAACGCATCATGTCATACCACTTTATACTCTCGAGGTATACACATCGCTTTCCACTATTTAAAGTTAATTTGAATCTCTTGTAATCATGCCACAGCTGACGGAAGTTCAGATGGGTCAGGCTATTGCATTGCTAATGCAAGGTCAAAGGCAACAACAAGTTGCTTTGCAATTTGGCGTGAATGTTTCCACCAAAGAGCGTCTTGTCCGTCGTCTGAGAGATACCGGAAGGGCTGATGACGTCCGCGAAGGAGACGCCCGCGCGTAACGACGCCAGGTGAAGACAGGGCTATTCGTCTACTCGTTACTGCCACTGAAACCGCTTTACTACGGTAGGCAATCGCCACATTCACCCAAAAGCTGTGAGAAACCGATTGCGCTAGTTTGGTCTGCGAGCTTGTCGACCTTATTGGTTTTCCTCTCACTAGTGCACGTCGCGCACGTCGTATGGCTTGGTTAGCGGCACATGGTCCCAGACAATTTCCAATGAGGCAATGGAGACGGGTCTTTTTCACAGATGAGTCGCGGTTTACTCTTTTTCGTCCGGACGGTCGACGCCGTGTGTACCAATGTCGTGGGGAACGCTTCGCTGACGATTGCGTTCTTGAGAGGAAAAGGTTTGGGGTGGCTCGCTTATGGTCTGGGGAGGGATATCTCACGGGTTAAAGTCGCCGTTGATTGTGATAGCCGGTCATTTAACAGGCGTAAGATATAGGGATGAAATTCTCCGGCCGGTTGCAGTTCCATTTGTGCAACAGCATCACCCAATTTTCCAGCAGGATAACGCTCGGCCCCATGTGGCCAGAGTTTGTCAATAATTTCTCGCCAATAATAACATTAACCCACTCGATTGGCCTCCGTACAGTCCAGATTTGTCCACAATCGAACATCGATGGGACGAACTGGACAGGAGAGTAAGGGGGCGTCTGAATGCCACCGCTACTCTCTACCAATTAAGGGCTGTTTTGTTGGAAGAGTGGGATAATATCCCCATGAGAAGGACAAATGCGCTGATGAACTCCATGCACAGGAGAATCAGGTCTGTAACAGAAGGGGGCATACGAGATATTGACGAGTTAATCGACTTCACTTTAACATATTGGGGTACTGTTAATTTGGTTTCAATTACTCATGAATTATTTATCAAAATGTAATGAAATTTTAAAAACTTGCTGATTAAATTTGTGTTTTTATCCTTATATATTAATATTAAAAAAAAAACAGTAGAATAAATATTAAACACCTAAAATGTTGACCCTGCGTTTTTTTTCCCCTTCAGTATATATTGTTTTTACAAGTGATATACTACAGATAATATAACTTAATACACAGAGTTAAATGTACTGTATTTCATTCTTTACAATATATTATAAAGAAATAAATTGACCTGTAACCAGGTAGAAGATCTTCCGCTATGAAGGTAATCTAGAACAATGTAAAACTCATTAACAATTGCTATTTTAATTTATATCTAGATTATGATATCTGAAATATATTATTAATACATGACATGTTATTGTGAAATAAAACGACTCGACCATAAATTGGTCCTAACTGTTAATATGTTGTACACATTTGATAAATCATTTTGTCAAACCACTGATTGTTTTAAATATTTAACGTGGTGTTTATTGTTAAATAGGAATTTTGCATTGTTCCACTTTATTTATGGAGGTGGATCAAATATTTGTAAATTAGTAAGGTCTTTTTCTTGTTCGGTGAGTTAATTTATGATGAGAAGTCATTGTTCCTTTTGCTGATGTTGGTTCTTGAACCCCCCTCCCAAAAACAAAAACAAGTCTGACTTAAATTTTACATGTTTTTTATTTCGTCAAGGGAAACGTTTATTTTACTCTATGTTAATCTTAGGACTCCAGTGTATGAACTATAAAGAGCATGGTAAGTGTTGTTATACTAGTCTAAATCTACATTGCATAAGGCTGTTTTATTTTCCGAAAACAAAGAAAAACCGAAACACATTGGCCCTAGAAACGTTATCTATTTAAAAAAACACGACATTTTTCAAAGTTGAAAATCAAATAGTTTAAAATCCAAATAATCCAATTCATAATTATAGCTCTTCTGGTTCATCCCAATTGCATATGCATTTCAATTCTTGGTTATTGTTTTGTTTTCATTAAATGTAAAATGTATTATAATGAAGTATATGTAAATATTTAGACCCCAAAAGTTCGGACGTCACTGATCTTTTCAAATAATGATTTATTTGTATACTCGTATTACAAGCATCGATTCTTCCAAAAATTGTTTTTTCTAAAGCCAAAGGTCACAGCTATAATCTTTTGACAGCCCTATATACATATATGTATATGGTGAAATGTCAGGACCTGAGTGAACTATTGAATATAAGCACCACAAACGTCCCCTCTATAGACAACACCACAAACGCACCTTCTATAAACAACACCACAAACGTCCCCTCGATAAACAACACCACAAACGTCCCCTCTATGGACAACACCACAAACGTCGCCTCTATATACAACACCATAAACGTCCCCTCTATATACAACACCATAAACGTCCCCTCTATATACAACACCACAAACGTCCCCTCTATATACAACACCACAAACGTCCCATCTATAAATAACATCACAAACGTCCCCTCTATAGACAACATCACAAACGTCGTCTCTATAAACAACATCTCAAACGTCCCCTCTATGGACAACACCACATACGTCGTCTCTATAAACAACATCTCAAACATCCCTCTATAGACAACACCACAAATGTCACTCTGTAAACAGAACCAATAACGTCCCCTCTATAAACAACATCAAAAATATCCCCGCTATAAACAACATCAGAAACGTCCCCTCTATAGACAACACCACAAACGTCGCCTCTATAAACAACATCACAAGCTTTTACTTTATAAACAACATCACAATCTTTACCACAATAAACAACATCACAAACGTCCCCTCTACATCCAACACCACAAAAATCCCTTCTATAAATAACACCACAAACGTCACCTCAATAAACAACACCACAAATGTCCACTCTATAGACAACACCATAAACATCCTCTTTATGGACAACACCACAATCGTCCCCTCCATAGGAAACACTGCAAACGTCATCTGTATCAACAACATCACAAATGTTACCTCTATAAACAACACCGCAAACGTTCCCTCTTCAGACAACACCACAAAGGTACCATCTATAAACAACACCACCAACGTGCCCTCTATGAACAACACCAGAAAGGTCCCTCTATAAACAACACAACAAAGGTCCCCTCTATAAACAACACCACAGACGTCCCCTCTATAAACAAAGCCACAAACGTCCCCTTTATAAACAACACACAAACGTCCCCTCTATAGACAACACCACAAACGTCCACTCTATTTGCAACATCACAAACGTCACCTCTATTGTCAACATCACAACCGTGACCCCTATAGTCAACACCACAAACGTTCCTTCTATACACAACACCACCAACGTCACTCTGTAGACAACATCAATAATGTCCCCTCTATAAACAACATCACAAATGTTACCTCTATAAACAACGCCATAAGCATCCCCTCTATAGACAACATCACAAACGTCCTATATAGACGACACCACAAACGTCTCCTCTATTGAAAACACCACAAACGTCCCCTCTATAAACAACAACAGACGTCCCCTCTATATACAACACAAGAACAACATCATACACGTCCACTCTAATAACAACACCAAAAACATCGCCTCTATGAAAAACACCCACAAACGTTACCTCCATAGACAACACCAGAAACGTCCCCTGTATACACAACATCACAAATGTCCCCTTTCTAGACAACACCACAAATATACCCGCCATAAACAACATCAGAAACGTCCCTTGAAATGTCACTTCTATTAACAACACCAATAACGTCCCCTCTATAAACAACATCACAAACGTTACCTCTATTCACAACACCATAAACGTCCCCTCTATAGACAACACCACAAACGTCACTCTGTAAACAGCACCAATAACGACCCTCTATAAACAACATCACAAACGTTACCTCTAAAAACAACACCATAAACGTCCCCTCTATTGACAACACCACACACGTCACTCTGTAAACAGCACCAATAACATCCCCTCTATAAACAACATCACAAACGTTACATCAATAAACAACATCAGATACGTCCCCTCTATAGACAACACCACAAACGTCGCCTCAATAAGCAACATCTCAAACGTCCTCTCTATAGACAACACCACAAAGGTCACTTCTATAAACTATACCACCAACGTCCAATCTATAGACAACACAACAAACGTCACCTCTATAAATATCACAAACTTTACCTCTATATCCAACACCACAAACGTCCCCTCTATAAGCAACACCACAAACATCCCCTTTATAAACAACATCACAATCGTTACCACTATAAACAACATCACAAACATCCCCTCTATGGAAAACACCACAAACGTCACTTCTAGAGACAACACTACACATGTTCCCTCTATAAACAACACCACAAAGGTCCCCTCTATAAACACCACCACAAACGTTCCCTCTATAGACAACACCACAAAGGTCCTCTCTATTAACAACACCACAAACGTGCCCTCTATAAACAAGACCACAAAGGTCCCCTCTATAAACAACAACACAGCCGTCCCCTCTATGACAAAAACCACAAATGTCCCCTCTATAAATAACACCACAACGTCCTCTCTGTAAACAACATCACAAACGTTCCCTATATAAACAACACACAAACGTCCACTCTATAGACAACACCACAAACGTCCACTCTATTTACAACACCACAAACGTCACCTCTATTGTCAGCACCACGAACGTCACCTCTATAGTCAACACCAAAACGTCCCCGCTATAGACAACACCACGAACATCACCTCACTAAGCAACACCACAAAAATCACCTCACTAAGCAACACCACACACGTCCCTTCTATATGCAACACCACAAACGTCACTCTGTAAACAACACCAATAACGTCCCCTCCATAAACAACATCACAAACGTTACCACTATAAACAACACTATAAACGTCCCCTGTATAGACAACTTCACAAACGTCCTCTATAGATAACACCACAAACGTCTCCTCTATAGAAAACTCCACAAACGTCACCTCTATATACTACACCACAAATGGCCCCTCTATAGACAACACCACAAACGTCACCTCTATATACTACACCACAAATGTCCCCTCTATAGACAACATCATAAACTTCCTCTTTATGGACAACACCACAATCGTCCCCTCTATAGAAAACACTACACACGTCATCTCTATAGACAACACCACAAACGTCATCTCTATCAACAACATCACAAATGTTACCTCTATATCCAACACCACAAACGTCCCCTGTATAAATAACATCACAAACGTCCCCTCTATAAATAACACCACACACGTCCCCTGTATAAATAACATCACAAACGTCCCCTCTATAAATAACACCACAAACGTCCCCTGCATAAATAACATCACAAACGTCCCCTCTATAAATAACATCACAAACGTCCCCTGTATAAATAACATCACAAACGTCCCCTCTATAGACAACACCACAAACGTCACTTCTAGAGACAACACAACACACGTCCCCTCTATTAAAAAACACGACAAAATCTGTGTAAATATTTAGACCTAAAAAATTCGCACCTCACTGATCTTTTAGAATGATGATTTAATTATCTATTTATACTCGTATTACAAGCATCAATTCTTGCAGGAATAGTTTTTTTTCCAAAATCAAATGTCAACCATTAATCAATATCATATATTACAAAGCAATAATCTTAAGACAGAAATATAGACAGATATGTATATGATGAATTATTAAATATTATTACTGTGTGTTAAGTCGCTTAAGAAAGATTATGTAGAAGTAAAGCAAATATTAAATATTTAAAAATGAATCCACGTAATAAATATATTCTCACCTCAACAAATAATTGTCTTCTGGTTGTAGATGAATGTTAGAAGGACCGTAGCATAAATAGTCTGTCAATAATATACTACAGATAATGTAATTTAATATACAGTGTGAAATGAATTTGTAATCTGTAGTAATCAGCTTCATTACATATTGTACGGAAAACGGTGTCGATATCAAAAGTCGTGAATGTCTATGAACAGAATCGATATATCGATATTTGTATCAACCTTGGCCATTTTGTTTTATGAAACACAGTTGGACTAATTATGTAATTTTTTAACTTTTAGTGGGGAATAGTTTTGTAGAGGGTAGAGAAATTATATGTGCAAAGCTATTGCAGGAACAGAAGGACCTAGATTGTATGTCCTCTAACAGATCTTTAGAGTAGCTTGTGTCACAGTAAGTATGCAGCCCAATTTAAAGCTGATCGTGATATTCCATTTAGTCCATATAACTTAGCTACCAGTTGTATATCACTCATTCAATTGTGCGTCAACAATATATCAGATATTTCGAGTTGATATCATTAATGGATATTTTGTCGTTATCATAAGAAGTTATAATATAGAATTATGATTGTTTATTTAATAAACATGATGCACAATTTATATCTGTCATATGTTAGAGATATAATCATAGTATAAAACTTTCTTTTCCATTTTAGCTTCTTTTTGTTTTCTCTCGTTTATTTAATATTTTACCACATATTACTCAAATGTTTAGTTAAAATGAAGCATTAAGAATGATAAGATATACCTTTTCTGACTGTGCATCCCAGGCATTAGTAGCTTTATTGTCATTGAACTGCCAAGTCCCAAGACAAATTCTGGATACATTTAAATCTGTACCAGGTATTGTTACTCGTGGTACGGCCATGCTGATCTAACCGGTAGTATACGCTTGATTGACCTCCCTGTCCAATTATTGGCCACAAAGTAAATAACAATGTGACAGATAGTCACAGTACGTCAACAACAAAATGTAAATAAAACAGCAGCAAGCTGATACTAAAACAATAGTCTTGAAATATATATATATACATTATAGTTATTTGACAGTTACATTTTTCTATATAAAGAAGAAGATTTAAACACTTATGGATTCCGTCGAGAATTAGCCAGACAATGGGCAAAACGTGAAAAGGAGGATTTAGATACTCTTTCCGAGTAGGTGAAGAGTGTGGGGTCGCTAAAACAGATTAGAATTTAAAAAATCAGTGGGTCTATGAGCACTTGCTCTACATCAATATCCATCATAGCGAGGTTTCTTACTTACAGGCAGCGACACATGGTTTTCAGTAAAAAAAAAGAAGCTAAAAGGTAACAAAGACAAAATTTTCATAGCTGAAAATCTCACTAAATACAGATATGATCTTTTAAGACAGCTAAATGGCATGAAAAAGATGAATAATGATGGCTTCATACTAGTAAAGGAAAGGGAGACCTCCAAAGTCAAAGTGGTTAAGAACCAATCAGATGTTGATAAAATGGAATAATAAAAAAATACTATAAAAGTCAATGATATTATGCAATTTTCGTTTTGATATTTTGCTTGCATTGTAATATTTATTCTTTTTTTCCATGAATATTGTATGTTATGCTATATTTGACTTATTTTGATTTTGTTTTTGTTATTGTTATAATGTCCCCTTAATTTTCCCCACAAGAATATACATGTAAAATTATTTACATTTTTTATTATTATTACGGTGCCAGAATGAGTTCAAATGCTTACATACCAGTGTTTATGTTTATATTTTACACGTGCTCTTATTGATAAACATTGATTGTACGTGGTTAAATATAGAAAGCATGTTATTCATAAGACCTCGTGACTACCAAATAGTTTACTTCTTTATATACACTAGTGCAGTGCAACACTTCAACGCGCACTTGATTGATTCATTGTGTATCGTTTTTTCCATCTATCTCTACATTTAAATCCACCTGTAATGTAAATCTATTGTCAAAACGAAATGGAGAGTTATTGTTCTCTTTGTACCTTAGATACTATACACATACTTTTTTTTTTACAAGATTAATAATTAATAAAGCTAAACAAGTACAATGGGTGGATTTTAAGTTGCAGGATGTCCCCGTGTCTCTCCATTCCTTAAAAACAATGGGCCTCGGCACCTTCGGGGCCTCGGCTCCACCGTTTCAGGAATGGAGAGTTACTCGGACATTCTCCAATACTTAAATGACTCTGTTTTTATGTTTGTACAAGCAATATTCCCTAAAAAAAGTTCTATTGATTAAACTTATCAAAACATTTCTCCCTTAACAAACGATTTGCTTGACACAATGTCAAACACAATATTGTACATAATACTTATGTACTCTTTACCGTTATATATTGTCCTTTTCAATTTTGTCAGTCTTTCGAGGTCTGTTCGATTTGTTTCTTTTTTTATTTATGTGACAGATAAGCCCAATTTGTCTTGTTTATGCATTTGTTTTGATAATGGATAGTGATCTAACGCCACATAGAGTTGTAATTGGGCTTTTCTACCATGAAATCAGTGGACGTAGTTTTAGGAAAACTTCCAAAGTGTCTATGAGTTTGAATGATATTATATATTTTATATTGAATTGTATGTATGTTAATATTAGAAAAGGTATATTATTGTCTAGAACAAATTTTCTTATGATGTCAAATATTATGCTGATGTTTGTATTATTATTGTTTCTAGCGGGGAATGTTGAGGAAAGTCCTGGCCCTATTTGGAAACCAACAACAAATCTTTAACAATTTTGCATTCAAATATAAGAAGCCTTCGTAATAAAATCAATTATATATCAGATATATTGAAGATTTTGACATTGTATTTTTTACAGAAACTGTAAATATTAAATGTGAAGGATTTGAGACTCCAATCAGGAAAGACAGAAACTCGAGTGGTGGTGGTATTATATTTTATTATAAAACTTATGTTAACATTTCACGTAGGCTTGACTTGGAAAACTCTCAGGTTGAAAGTATGTGGTTTGAACTAAAAACTAAACTTAGTCATATTCTTATAAATATTAATTATAGGTCAGAAAGACAGTCTCATATAAATTACTGGCAGTTGTTCGAATCAATGATAGCTAAGGCTTTGGATGAAAATAGTCGAATTATCTGCCTTGGTGATCTAAAAAAAATTTCATGGGTCATTTACCAAATAATGTAAATGATATTTTTTTAATTAATGGCTTAACAAACATTATTAATAAGCCCACACACTTTGATTCACGAAAAGGAAATTCTTCTCTCCTGGATACGATTTTAATCACAGATAATGTACCTTTAATTGATTCTGATACAATTCATATTGATAGAAAAATTAGTGACCACGATGTGACTTGTGTAAAAATAAGGTGTGGATATAACAACTTGAAGTCATATCAGCGCACAATCTGGGATTACAAGCGGACCGATTTCCAATTAATGAAACAAATAATCACTGCCGAGAATTGGGAAATACTTATACAAAATGAGGGTGATATGAACATTGCATGTACACAATTTACGAACGATTTTCTTGATATTTCAGAATTATGTATTCCAAGAAAGGGAGGTAACTATTAGGAGTAATGACAAAATATGGTTCGATTCTATTTTACGGAAAGAAATCAGAAAACGTGATAGATTACGGAAAAAAATATGTTTTAATTAAGAATGATTCCTCAAAAGAAATGTATAAAAGACAGAGACATTAAGTGAACAACAAAAAGAAACAGGAGAAAGAAAAGTTTATGCAAATGTTAATGACAACTTAAGTGATTTAAAAACTGTAAATAGTAAGTTATAATATAAAACTGTTAATATGTTACTCAAAAGTGAACGCCCAACTAATGACGAACCTCCTCTACGAAATCATAATGACATAGTTACCAGTAATTTGTCCTATGAAGGCTTCGAGGAATGTGAGATATTAAATAAATATTTTTGTTCTATAACAGATAGATCTCCCTTATTTTGACGATAGGGGTTGTAATACTTTAACTGCAATAGTAGTGAGTGAACAAGATGTAATTTGCGTTCTAAATACCGTGGATCCCAACAAAGCTGTTGGACCTGATATTATTAGTAATAAAATGTTAATTGCTGTTAAGAATGAAGTTGCAAAGCCATTGCGTTTACTATTTAATACATTTTTTCAGTGTAAAATATTTCCTAACAACTGGAAAATTGCATTTGTAATTCCGTTATTTAAAAGTGGCGACAAGTCTTTGCCGTCAAATTATAGACCAGTATCTCTCATTTCATGGGTGAACAAATGTATTGAAAAAATAGCTTTCACATATATCTTTAACCACTTAGTATTTAACAGTCTTCTCTATAAGTTTCAATCTGGCTTCATTCCGTGATATTCTACAACTCACTAACTAGTTGAATTATATCATACTATTTTGCTTGCATTAGATAACCAGGAAATGACTAGTATTACTTTTGCTGACTTGAGCAAAGCTTTTGATCGAGTTTGGATTAGAGGTCTCATTTTAAAACTGGAAAGATATGTTGTAAAGGGAGAAATATTGTGTTGGTTGAAAAGTTGCTTAAGTAAGTAACTGTTAAAGGGTTATTATTAAAGATGCAATTTCTAGTGTTGGAGAGCTTAAGGCTGGTGTGCCCTAGGGGTCAGTATTGAACCCTTTGTTATTTCTTATATCTATAAATGATATAGCGGATGACATGTTAGGTCTTGGTAGACTATTTGCTGATGACACGTCAATTGGACATACCGCGCATGATGAAACTACACTGAAAAATATGATAAATATTGATCTCAAATATATTCAAGAATGGTAAAAAAGATGGCTTGTAAAATTTAATCCAACTGATATTATGGTTTTCAGTGCTAATAATCAGCAGAACGAGTTGACTTTTGATTTTAATAGTCACTTATTTAAACAGTAAACACTCACAAACCTCTAGGAGTAATTTTTAGTTGTGATTGTAAGTGGACTAAACATATTAATACCATAATTGAAAGAGCTTCAAAACAATTAAATATTTTGAGAAAATTAGAATTTAAACTTAATAGGCAATATCTGGAAAATATCTATATTACATTTATTAGACCTATATTAGAATATGGATTTGAAGTGTTGGATAATTGTGGAGCTGTCAACTCTGATAGATTGGAAAAAATACAAACTGAAGCTGCTCGAATAGTAGCAGGGCTTACTTCATATGCTAGCTTAGATTCTATTTATTGTGAAACTGGGTGGGAAATGTTAACTGTAAGACGGGAGGTTAACAAACTTTACCTATTTTATAAAATCTTAAATAATGAAGCCCCAGAATATTTATCAGAGTTGATACCCCCAACAGTTGCAGAATCAAATAACTATAATCTACGAAATCGTCACAATATAAGTCAACCAGCAAACAGACTATCATCATACCAAAGCTCATTCTTTCCGTCGACTATAAAGACCTGGAATACTCTTGATTTAAATATTCGATAAGTTCCAACCTTTTTCACATTAAAAAAAAGGCTCAAATTTAAATATTTTAGAAATAAGAAAATACCATGTTACTTTTCGTCAGGTGACAGATACTTGAATGTTTTGCAAAGTAGGTTAAGAAATAGATGTAGTGCATTAAATAGTGATTTATATCGTGCTAATCTGATTCCGAATGCAGTATGTCCATGTGGAAAATCGGATGAAACTGCAAAACATTTTTTATTACATTGTAAAAATTATATGGTAAAAAGAAATATTTTTCTTATAGGAATTCGAGAAATTATTAATGATTTACCAATAGATGAGCTTACTTTATTATTTGGCAATGAAATTCTCAACGACGAAAAAATACAAATATTTTCTTACAAGTTCAAAAATTCAATCAAGACACATGTCGTTTCACAATAAATTGACTACTGTATGATAATGTGTCCTGATGTTTATATTGTTTACCGTTCGCTATTGACCTCGAACGATTATTTCTATTGTTCTTTTTTTTTCTTTGTTTTTCCTTTCTTTATTTTTCTTTTAGCTTACAACAGTATGCGACAATGGATAACTCATCTTTAATACCATATTTTAATACACAAAGTGAACTAATAGTACTTACATTTGGCGAAATAATGTATTATTAATCCAATAACTAACAACATGTGCTACTTTTTTTTTGTACTCGGGTCAGTTTGATTGGTTACCTTTAATGGTATTCCATTGTCGCATTCTGCTTTGTTGCTACATTTTTTGCTTCATGTCTTCCTGTGACAATTTTAAAGAAATAATGTAATAATAAGGCTTATCATGTTGTATATTGTATGTATATGGAGAAGACAATACTAAGTTGAAAAACTTGTGTCTGATCCTTTTGTCATTATTTAGACAATAAAATATGTTTAAATTTACATCAATCTTTAAAGACCCAAATGTTGCTAAACACCTGTCTCTCTTTCATGCCAAATATGTGATTGTCTCCGCCGACAAGGCACCTAACAATATTGTATGTGTGTGTAGATCACATTACATTTGAGCAGGTAGATTGCATTGAGTGGATAAATGTTTGCTACATACTGCCACTGACCGAAATAATAGCCCGTTATGGTACCCCTGTAACATGCTACTTCCTAAGGTTTTGAAACCTAGTTGTAAATCCAACTCACTTCCTGTTGACAGAAATTATGAAAAGGGGAAATACAGGGACAATTTTATAATTAAATTATTTAATTCAAAATGGAAAAGTCGATGAATTAATATATTTTATCTCCATTGTGAACTTTCCATTTATATGCAATAGCATTTCAGCAACAAATGCATATGGAATATATATATATATATATATATCAGTTGATCCGATATTCCAGAGCTTGTGGTTACTATCAAGGATATTTTGATAGGGTGTTGATGCTAACAAAGAAGCAATTATATTCCTATTGGATTGGTTAAAGTCATCATTTACGTTGTCAAACATGACTTGGCTAAGCGCTACGGCATATCTGGATCGCAAATGACGACAGATATGTTCCTCCGTTGTAAGCACTTCACAGTCTTTTCCTCATTCATGTCTTACAACAAGATCTTTCGTTTTTTTTGTGTAGTGTTTTCTAGATCGTTGGTTTTCCTTTGTCTTTTCCCTTTGACCATTGTGTTGTCTGTCCATCGATTTACGAATTATGATTTCCGTTTGATATCTTTAAATTTTTCTTTTTATCATATACCAGGCTTAATTGAATGCATCTTGCCATGAACTATCATGCGTTCACGACCACGGCGGCCTCTTCTTAGAAGGATATACAGATACACCTTTAATAAATAAAACCGAAGGGACAATCAAGAATAGACAATCAAGAGAAACTGGCAAAATTGGGTACACAAGATACAAGACGAACACAAACAAAACAAAAAACACAACACAATATGTGTTGGACACTACTATACGCAATCAAACACAAATAACGTAAATACGAAATTACCCATCTTACAACCAACTGGAGGTACAAACGAACCCATCATCGTTTTATGTGGAAATCGTAAAGGACATCACAACACGGAACAAAGAACGTACAAACACATAATGGGACAAAAACAAAAACTGAAAGGAAGAGCAACACGGACCCAACAAAAAACGGGGGTGAACTCATGTACATCCGAAGGGTAAACAGTTTCTGCTTGTTATAAGACATACGCCTTGCTACTCATATATACAGTCAGGTCCGGTCAAAGTCTTGGCAGTGATAGAGGAAAGAAATAATTTCGAAATGCACAGGAGTCTGGATAAGTAGGAAAACAAAATCAATGAAAATAAGATGTAACTATCAATACTGTATTACAAACAAAATCTGGTAAATAAAGTTAGAAAACACCAAAGTCGCAATCAAATATAGACAAACGAAAGAAGCTAGCAACATAGGATTCACAAGACGAAGAAAACCAACATGCTATGTGTTGGACACAACTATACGTATTTACACATTAATTACATTAATTTCCATAATGAAAAATGGAAAATCTTGGATATTGGTCGAAGTCTATCTCGGATGGAGTTATTAGCCAGTGATGTGTTCATACTATGGACAATTAAAGGTAGACCCGTACCCCATCCCTTTTAGTGATCCTCAATCCATTTATCAAGTTGTGTTTCTAAATCCTCATTGGCCATTTTAATGCCGCCTTGTGAGTGTGGATGACTTGGACGGTCATGAATGATTATTAAATCCGTCCATATATTTCTTTTTAATTTGATAGCCCTAACATTAGCTACGAACTCATGTCCATGGTCTGCAGTATTATGACGGACCACAGTGGGTGACGATGGTCTTCCGTGTGGCGGCTATACCAACAGCTGTTTTAGTCACTAAGGAATAAGCCCATGACAATTTAATGAAGTGGTATCTTGCATGTGTAAAATGTAAAACAATCATTATTCGGTCCACTTGTCATGTCTATCAAATCTATTTGTGCTTGCAATCTACCAATTTTTAGTGAAATATCGCCTTGTGCTCTTCTTATTTTTGCAACACCGTTTCTCCGTACACTTAACCTGATTTGAGAACATTTCAGTTAGCGCTATAATAAATTTTGCCTGTGGGCAGATAAGGGATAACTAGTAACAAGAGATTGTCTCTTTGATTCAGGTAAGTATTGATTTAAGTTTATAACATTATAATGTACATAACAAAATGTATTAAGTATTTATAAGCATTCACCTAGTACAAATCAGCATATCGACTATTAGAAATCGGAATTCCAATTTGTATTAGGAAGAATCTGCATCATATAGTGATAGTTGTTTAACGTCAACTCAGCATTATTTCAGCTATATGATTATATCATTGATAGAACAAGTTAATTTTCAATGAAAATATAATGAAGTCCGCTTTTTATTAGATCAACACGCTTAGCTGGATTTTTTTTTATAGTGCTGGCTTACTGACAGTCCACAAATAACATGTCGCTCCACTCGAACACATTATCCCGATTCCGAACCAACCAGTATTTTGTTATATTATCTTAATACTGCGTGCTTAGCGGAGAAGCAACACAATCATAATTGCATAGTCTGGGCTAGAACCCACGATCTACGGTACTCAAGGCGGGCACGCAAACCTTACACCACCGATGCGGCTATATATTAAATAGCACACACTGGTCTCCAAGTGGTGGTTAAGATCAAACTGTACAACAGTACACAATATAATATGTCAGTGTGTGTCGAGAATATTCAATTTATATAACACTCTCAAATGGTAGACATAAATCAATGAATTTTACACAATAAGGAATATATTTGATCGTCAACGTAGATAAGGGCCATTCACCTTGTGCTGTCGTGTGTTTATTTACTTTAAAGTGATCTAATGATCAGTTTAGTTATTTCGTGAGTACTATATTTAATATTATCTGATAATCTATGGTACATGTTTGTACATAACGTGTACTTTTTATGTAGTTAAGGGTTATTTATAACTATCAACGAACGCACGCACGCACGCACGCACGCACGCACACACGCCCCATTACTAATATTTATAGATCCCCAACCCGTTACACAATACAAAGTTGATATTTGACACACTACTGTGGAAATAAGGTGCATAATCTCACACAGACACTCATGTGAGTAAAATACACTACATTTTATGTTCTATTTCCCTTGTTCACCCGTACATAAAATATGTCTTCTCTTTACTGAGCTTAATAACGAAGACAACCATATATTTAGTGATAGCGAGCTTAGAAAACAGTCGGCAAACTTTAAACAAACACAGCGTAAGCAAATAATATACTTTCATGTGAACCGGTATATAATTTGGATTTGCCAGCGCTTTGTCAAACAAAATAAAGTCTTAAGATTCGCCGTTCATATGAAGACGACTCATCAATCTACAACAAAATGTAAATATAGAACATTATAAAAATATAGCAATACGCATTATAAAAATAAGGAACATATACACCCGTATGTGCGGATCACATTTATTTAGTAAATAGTATTATTTGGTTTTATCTATTTATTTTTAAATTGTGTATTTAAAGTGAAGGTGCCAAACAACTAGTTTAATTCACCAACGCACTTAAGTCAGGTACAGGCCCGGGCAATACTTTTGATTTAAACCCCAGGTGGCAATAGCCCCCCAAAATCCTAATATCAAAGTTGATATTTGACACCCTGCTGTTGGCTTGAGGTGCATTATCCCACCTAGTCACTTAAGTCAGTTAAAAGCCCGGGCAGTACCTTTGACTTAAACTCCAAGTGGCAAAGAACTCTGCGGTCTTTCGGTAATTTGTCATAGGATATGTATAGGGTTCATCCCCCAAATCCAAATATTAAAGTTGATATTTGACACTCTGTTGTGGGTTTGATGTGCATTATCCCACCTAGGTACTTAAGTCAGTTAAAGGCTCGGGCATTACCTTTGATTGAAACTCCAAGTGGCAAACAACTGTGCCGTCCATCGGTAATTTTTCATGGGATATGTATAGGGCCTCCCCCCCCCAAATCCAAATATTCATGTTGATATATGACACCCTGTTGTGGGGTTGATGTGCATTATGCCACCTAGACACTTAAGTCGGTTATAAGCCCGGGGAATACCTTTGATTTAATCTCCAAGTGGTAAAGAACTTTGCGGTCCTTCGGTAATTGTTCATGGGATATGCATAGGAACCCCCCAAATCCAAATATCAAAGTTGATATTTGGCACCCTGCTGTGGGATTGAGGTGCCTTTTCCCACCTAGGCACTTAAGTCAGTTAAAGGCCCGGGCAATACCTTTGATTTAAACTTCAGGTGGCAAAGAACTTTGCCGTCCTTCTGTAATTTTTCATGGGATATGGATAGGATCCCCTCAAATCCAAATATCGAAGTTGATATTTGACACCCTGCTGTGGGCTTGAGGTGCATTATCCTACCTAGGTACTTAAGTCAGCTAAATTCCTGTGCAATATCTTTGACTTAAATCCCAAGTGGTAAAGAACGTTGCCGTCCTTCGGTAATTGTTCATGGGATATGCAGAGGGTCCCCCAAATCCAAATATCAAAGTTGATATTTGACACCCTGCTATGGGCATGTCACTAGTCACTTAAGTCAGTTAAAAGCTCAGCAAATACCTTTAATTTCAACCCCAAGTGGCAAAGAACTTTGCAGTCCTTCGGTAATTCTCCATGGGTTATTTATAGGGTCCCTCCAAATCCAACTATCAAAGTAGTATATCGGGGCAGCTCAAGGTATATTTCCCGGAAGTGACGTCATTAGACCGAAAGTGGGTGATTCCCTTTGGAGTGTGATATTATTTGTTCGAGGTGTTGTGTAGTACTCCAATGGTGTTTTCTATTACGTCCGCGTTCTCACTGTGGTATTTCTAGTAAATAACCTAAGAGTCAAATGAATGAAATGATGCATTTAATCCCCAAAGTCACCCACCCAATAGAAGGTGACTCTGCATTTATCCAGGATTGTGATTGGCTCTATATAGAGGTTGCATAAACATTCTTTTTCATAGATGTTTAACAAGTAACGACACAAATTTCTGTACTATGTCCGTCGCATCCATGTATTTTCTAAGGGCCTGGTGACGTCTGTCATGCTATGTCATGCACATCGATGAATGAGGTAAAAATGCAATGCAGTCCTCACACGGTAGATCCTTCTTCTTGTACTCGAAAGGTATTGTAAGTCCAATGAAGGCAATGTTTGTTCATGACATTGACATAAGCGGATTCGTGCGGTGGACGTTCGGTTGGATCGTAGTATTCCCCTCATGAGTTGGCGTCGATGTATATAGCGACCAGTGATGTCCCATTCGATGGTCTGGATCCGTATTTCCCACAAGGACCGAAGGTACGTTTAATAGTCTGGGTAATCTGTTTCTGGCATATACCCCTTAAACACCGGTCTGGAGTGGGGATGATTTTTTTTCAATATAGTGTCAATCTCTTGCGTATTCATTATGCCCTGTAGTCTGGTTCTACCGATTTCGATCACGTTATCAAATTCTGCATACAGGACGACGTTGATGGTCCCTGCCAGAGCTTCGACAAAATGAATCTCCACACGTATATTGCCCTGCTTTATCAGTTGAAACGTTCCCACTTCCGACATATCCGAGTCAGGTCGAATCCAAATAAGGTGTTTCATTTAGCGTATTCCTCTCTGGAGAGGGTATTTCCTTCGTCTTGATACATCTTTCCCGTAATGGTATAAAGTCCCATATAACTGCAAATATAACCTGCGTTTTCAGAGTCGGGTTGTAGCGTTTGGCGGGAATATGTCGTCCGTCCACGTTCAATGCCACAAAATTGATCTCGTAGCGTTTAAAATCGAAAGGGATTTTCGTAATATTCCCATTTAAGGCATCACTGTCCAAGCAACCAAACACCAGTCTTTTCGGCAACTATCCCAAAAACATGTTGTCCTGGACATAATTCATGTTGCCATGGGGTACCGTATCTACTTTGACTTCTACACGTCGGATGGGGTATTTACAGCTGGTCTCTTCCAAAGCTATGGCGTGACCCATTCTTACGACAGGACTTAACTGTACATTTCTCACAAATAAAGCGAGATCATTGATTTTGATCTTATAGTAGTCGACATCGGCCATTAGGGCGAACACGTCTCAACTTCTTCATTTTCAGATAGAGGTGATTCAGAAAATATCTCTCTTGACAAAATAAATCCAAGTGTAGTTTTCCCATCATCTGTACAGACTTGCTTTGGGTCCTCAATGCTTTCCGGGACGTGAATCTTTTGTTATCGGTTGTTCTCTTATATTGATGTCCCGTTGTATCCTTGAACCACATGACTCCCGTTAATTGAGATTCGTTGGCAGCTGGGCCATAGCTGAGTAATGCTTTTATGTAAGCTCTGTAAGAGTACAAGCTAGTCGGTGGTGAAACAAGGTTTTCGTTGAGGCTAACCCTGACATCTCTAAAGAGGGAATGCATCCGTAAGCTGACAGGTCCAACGTCCGCTCCGCCATCCAATGCAGTATCGTTGTTATCCACGATCTGTGCATCCACAAACATGTAAGTATTAGCCAAATCAATGTAGTCGTCCCCCGCCCCACTGACCGCAAATTCGTAAGGTCCTTCATCCGTCAGAGCTGATGTCAATCCTTTCTGCTCCCAATACCCATAAGCCACACTGGTCTGTGTAGGTGGAACTTCAAATAAATCCAGTTCTGATTTCATGCATTCGCAAGAGTTGAGATATACATGTGCCATTCTTATCCGAAAATGTCATTCCATGTGTTCCGTTGCTTGATCTGCCGACGTCTGGTCTTTTTTCGCTTGGCAAGTCCTTACATAGCTCATTGTCCTGGGTGTCCTACAGTGTCCATAACTTTCTGGAGTAAGTTTTGTCCTGTTGATTTCAATCGCTTCCTGTTTGATATGTTTTTCTTGTACGACATCTCCGGCAATATTTAATTCCGTTTTTAAAGCCTCGTGTTCTAGGGTCTTTGCTCCCCTTTTCAACAAATACATGGCTGCCTTAAAGATTCCTCCAAAGATACTGTACAGTCCAAGTCCTCTTTGATATCGTCTTCCCGCAAATACCGGATATCCTTTTTCGGCTTGATGTATGTACTAATTGTAGTAAGCTTTCGTATCGTAAAGATGAGTTGGTTTCATTCTAGAGAGAATTCTTTTTGTTTTCTACAGGGAAGTGTCACCACCACTCGTCCTCTTTCGAATGGCAATACATAGCCCGTGTCGTCCCTTATATCTATTTCTACGATCTGAAATCGTCGTTGTAACAGGGGACAGTACTATATTGGATTAAACACACGGGCAATCATTTCTCCGTCTCTTCCTTGAACCGGTACGATTCTCAATAACGGTACTTGGGCATCTCCCACCATTCTCGATTCAACCAAGGGACAATACACGTACAGATAATTTAATAATTTCTTGACGCCCTCTACTCAATCTGAAACATACTCCCCCGCCGTGTATATAGCTTGTCTGAATCCTAACATGGATTGTAATAAAGGACTGATAGTGACTTGACAATCTTTTTTTCACTTTCATATAGATAAACTGGCAACATAGTGTACATATGGAAAACATATAAGAAAAACAAAGCAAAAACGCAACATAATATGCGTTGGATATCACTATGCCCAAATAAACACAAGTAACGTAAATAATGCATGCGCCCTCGTACAAAAAGTGTAACCAAACATAGTTTTTATGCGGAAATCGTAACGAAAATCAAAAAACGGAAGTCAGAACGTAAAGACACAAAAACTAAAATGATGAGCAACATGGACCCCACACAAAATCGAGGTTGAACTCATGAACTCGCGATTGGTAAGCAGTTTTGCTCTTTATAGGACACCCGTCGTGTTACTCGTGTATACAGACACGTCCAGCAAAAATCGTCTTGGAAGTGAAAGAAGAAAGAAACATCTACATCAAAAATAAAAGATCCATTGTTTTTTTAGATATGGATATTTCGTAACGGTCAACCACATTGTGATGATGGCCGTCACATTTATTTAGCAATGACTTCAACCTGATAGCAATGTGGCCTTGTTTGAGCAGCTGGGCTCTGTCCAGAAAATTACTGTACTGGTCACAAGCTCTAGATTTGCCTATGAGTTGTGAATTGTAAACTCCATACGCTAGTGATGCTGGAAATCTACTACTGATGAAGGGAAGTTGACTATTGGAAAAGTGAAGTCATCGAGTTTGTCGTAGAGTTTCTTTTTAGTATTCCACCGTTGTCGATTTCAAGGTGAGGTCAATGCAAGAAGCAGACTTTTGAGTGTCAGTAGTATCCTTTACTTCAAGCTCATTTGGATAGATCTGATGTAACTAATCACTAAGTCGAGAATTGTGCAAAGAGATAACACAATGAGAGAGGCTGATAATTCTACACTTTATTAACCTTAGCAATAACATATAAAAACAATAATAACAAGGTAAAAGTTCGAACAGATATAATTAAAAACCTAACAATTGAAGTACAAAATGTATAAAAATATATAAAAATACATTAATATTTGTTAATTAGTGTTAATTAGTGGTCATTAATAGTTTCATATATATTATATTTCACATCTTTTTATCCTTTATTTGTATACGAGTTCCATCCTCTACATCAGGCACATATACAAGTAATCTTACTTCTCACTGATGCATTTTTTTTTAAATCTAATGTAGGTGACGGTCAAATGTAAGCAGGGTCAAATGTAGGTAGGGTTGAAGATAGACAGGATCAAATGTAGGTAGGGTCAAATGTACGCAACTTCAAATGTTGGCAAGGTAAAATGTAGGCAAGGTCAAGCGTAGGCAGGGTCAAATGTATTCAAGGTAAAATGTAGGCAGGGTCAAATGTTGACAGGGTCAAAAATAGGTATGGTCAAATATAGGCAGGGTCTAATGTAAGGAAAATCAAATTTAGGCAGGGTATAACGTAGGTAGGGTCAAATATAGGCAGGGTCTAACATAGGCAGGGTCAAATGTAGACAGGGTTAAATGTAGGCAAGGTCAAATGTAGCCACGGTCAAAGTAGGTAGGTGTGACCTGGGTCAAATATAGGCAGGGTCAAATGTACACAGGGACAACTATCGGCAGAGTCAAAATTAGGCAAGGTCAAATGCTGTCACGGTAAAACGTAGTCAAGGTCAAATGTAAGCAGGGGCAAATATAGGTAGTCAAATGTACGCAGAGACAAATGTAGGCAAGGTCAAATGTAGGCAGGGTCAAATGTATGGAAGGTCAAATGTTGGCATGGTCAAATTTAGGGAAGGTCAGATGTAGGCAGGGTCAAATGTAAGCAAGGTCAAATGTAGGCAAGGACTAATGTAGGCAGGATCAAATGTACACAGGGACAACTATTGACAAAGTCAATATTAGGCCAGGTCAAATTAATGTAGGCAGGGCGAATTGTAGGCAGGGTTAAAAGTAGGCAATGTGAAATGTAGGCGAGAAATGTAGAACAGATATAAGTAAAATCAACTAAAACATGGAGTACATACTATATGTTAATATGATAGTACATTATTATTTGTTAATTATCTTTACAAGTTAGTACTGATCAACAATAGTGTTTACATTAACCTATATTGTATGTTCTACATATAATTTTCATTTTTGTTTTTATTTCAACGTTTAAGTTCAATCCTCTATTTCAGACGCGTACACAAGTCTTCTTACACATCCTTAATGTAGTGAAATGCTAAACTGAAATGTAAAGGGAAACATGGTAAATATTTAAATGTTCTATATTAGTAAAGGACTGGTTAATTTACTGGTATACAGTGAATTTGAATTTGAATTTGAATGTTGGTGCTTAACGCCACTTTCAGCAATATTTCAACTATATCATGGCGACCAGTTTTAGTGGTGGAGGAAGCCGGAGTATCTGGAGAGAACCACCGACCCTGGGCAAACAACTGGTAAACTTTATCATTTGCTGCTGTGAGTCCAGTGCACCCTTTTTTTTAATTTACAAAGCTGTGCACGAACCCACGCCATATTGGTGATTGTCTTGTATGAGTTGTTAAATCCAACTACCTAACTCAATGAGCCACCAGGGCCCCCTGGTATAGAGTGGATAATATGATGTTGAAAAGAAAGTATAAACAGCGATGGTAAGCAATTCCCTCAATATCAACAAAACGAACAATCGCATATCATTTTAGCTCGATTAACACTAAAATAGGCCACGGCATGTGTTGTTGAAAATTCAGGTCCTGGCGTGGGACAAACAAACAAATGTGGCAGGATTAAACCAGTTAATGTATATTTAACTGATCTTATATACAAGTGCAGTATTATCAGTATAGTATGGTACATAAACATTAGTTAGAAAATATATATAGTTTATATTGGGAATATGATAATATGATATGTATATATATATATATATATAGCGGTTAGGTAATACAATATAGATATCTAAGTTAGTTTGCACGAAGCGTTTCTGTTGTTTAATTTATCATCTTTCCCTACCGTGATCTCAGCTTGCAGCACCGTTCGTAAAACTCGTATCACTTTAGCGCGTGCATAAATATTTGACCCGAACTTATCAACAACTTGACCTGAACTTATCACCCCAATTCTCCCAACCTTTTGTCCAAGTGTTTAAACTATTGACAATGTAACGTTAAGTTTCTACTTAATAATTCATTATATTTTTGTATAATCTTTCTTTTATAAAAGACATGCGTTTAAAATATGTTGCAACAGCAAACGAAATTGACGTTAGAAAATTACCCTTGTTCGGCTTGTTGATAAGTTCTGTCTGGACTACTTTTTGACCTCATTTGACCCACGGTTGGGTGATCACAAACGTAAACATCGAGGGGAGTTGCGTAACTCTTCTATCGTAAATATTTGTTGTTGTATTCATAATGTAGGCTTCAAATAAACTTAATGAAGATATTTTTTCGTTATTTATAATCAATATGTTCTATTATTCAGAGAATGTTTGGAATAATTTCACAAATATAGAGCTTATTCCATGCTACAACCCCCCTCCCCAAACATACAAAGAAAAAATAAACAAAAAAATCGTCTGCTACAAAATGGCTTCCAAAACAAACAAACACACATCTGATGAAGATTTCGAAGAACAGTCTCACAGACATTTTGCTATTCAGTTTGGAAGCAGATCTAAAACAAACACAAATATTTCCACTACAGCTTGTTCAGACGATGATGATGATGATTTTGACAATGAATCAAATGCACTTTTAAGAGAAATTCAGATTCCACAATATAATTACTGGGATTTTTCTGCCCCATGTCCAAACCGTTATGCTAATTTACCAAATCAGCCAGATATTAACACTGATTATGATGACGAAAATGATTCTGAACTCACCCTTTCTGAAAATGATGCTAATTCCGCTGAAAATAAGGAAAATATAAACACTATAGCTGCTACTACAACTGAAAGAAAGCGTTTTCGTCCAGTTTCTGATCAAGATTTTGCTATATTTCTGAAGGAACAAGAAAATAAAAATACAGCCCGTAAAACCAAATCCGACATGAAATTATTCCAAACATTCATGAAAGAAGTGCATAATGAAAGTAGACCTATAGAAAGCATTGACCCAACTGATCTTGATCGTTATTTGTCCTTGTTTTTTCTGAGTGCCACAAAAACAAAATGTAAAAATGGAACAATAGAATATGAGCCGTCTAGTCTGAAGGCCATGCAAGCCAGTATTAATAGATACCTTATAGAACTCAATTATGGGTGGAATATAATGAACGATGATGAATTTCACAGAAGCCGTAATACACTGTCCGCCAAGTTCAAAAACTTGAAATCACAAGGCTTGGGCAACAAGCCATTAGCAGCAGATCTCCTAACGGATGACGATTTAAATACATTTTACTCAAAGGATCTTATGGGTACCAGTACACCTCGTTCCCTACTGAACACAATTTACATCAACAATAATTACCACTTTGGCTTAAGAGGTGTAGCAGAACATTATAAT
>MJUT01056820.1:198514-217239 GCA_002080005.1 Gigantidas platifrons
TATAGCATATTTTATAATGTCTACGTCGTCACTAGTTGTTATATAGCATATTTTATAATGTCTACGTCGTCACTAGTTGTTATATAGCATATTTTATAATGTCTAAGTCGTCACTATTTGTTATATAACATATTTTATAATGTCTACGTCGTCACCAGTTGTTATATAGCATATTTTATAATGTCTACGTCGTCACTAGTTGATATATAACATATTTTATAATGTCTACGTCGTCACTAGATGTTATATAACATTTTTTATAATGTTTACGTCGTCACTAGTTGCTATATAACATATTTTATGTCTACGTCGTCACTAGTTGCTATGTAACATATTTTATAATGTCTACGTCGTCATAAGTTGTTATATAACATATTTTATGTCTACGTCGTCACTAGTTGCTATGTAACATATTTTATAATGTCTACGTCGTCACTAGATGTTATATAGCATATGTTATAATGTCTAAGTCGTCACTAGTTGTTATATAGCATATTTTATAATGTCTACGTCGTTAATAGTTGTTATATAACATATTTTATAATGTCTACGTCGTTACTAGTTGTTATATAGCATATTTTATAATGTCTACGTCGTCACTAGTTGTTATATAGAATATGTTATAATGTCTACGTCGTTACTAGTTGTTATATAGCATAGTTTATAATGTCTACGTTGTCACTAGTTGTTATATAACATATTTTATAATGTCTACGTCATCACTAATTGTTATATAGCATATGTTATAATGTCTACGTCGTCACTAGTTGTTATATAGCATATTTTATAATGTCTATATCGTCACTAGTTGCTATATAACATATTTTATAATGTCTACGTCGTCAATAGTGGTTATATGACATATTTTATAACTTCCACGTCGTCACTAGTTGTTATTAAGCATATTTTATAATGTCTACGTCGTCACTAGTTGTTATATAGCATATTTTATAATGTCTATGTCGTCACTAGTTGTTATATAACATATTTGATTATGTCTACGTCGTCACTAGTTGTTATATAACATATCTGATAATGTCTACGTCGTCACTAGTTGTTATATAGCATATTTTATAATGTCTACGTCGTCACTAGTTGTTATATAACATATTTTATAATGTCTACGTCGTCACTAATTGTTATATAACATATGTTATAATGTCTACGTCGTCACTGGTTGCTATATAGCATATTTTATAATGTCTACGTCGTCACTAGTTGTTATATAACATATTTTATAATGTCTACGTCCTCACTAATTGTTATATAACATATTTTATAACGTCTACGTCGTCACTAGTTGTTATATAACATAGTTTATAATATCTAAGTCGTCACTAGTTGTTATATAACATATTTTATAATGTCTACGTCGTCACTAGTTGTTATATAACATATTTTATAATGTCTAAATCGTCACTAGTTGTTATATAATATATTTTATAATGTCTACGTCGTTACTAGTTGTTATATAACATATTTTATAATGTCTACGTCGTCACCAGTTGTTATATAGCATATTTTATAATGTCTACGTCGTCACTAGTTGTTATATTACATATTTTATTGACACTGATGTTTTTATGCTTGTTGTGTCAACTTTTTCCGTTTTTATTATTTCACTTTATATTTTTTCACCGATGGTCATTTATTCCTCAGGATCTAGGATTCCCTTATTCTGTTTATGAAGGTACATATTCATCTCTACCAGTTCGCCCTTGGATCTTAGTTGGGTTCATGTTACTCGATCTTTAGTTTTATGTGTACTGTTTTATAGATCGTTGTTCGTCCTTTTATTCTTTTTCTTTTGTCTATTACGTTCTCTATTCTTCTTCGATTTACCGATTCTGATTACATCGTTGGTATCTTCAAATTATTTATAATGTCGACTATGAATAAACTTTAAATACCACTAATATAATTTTGCTCCTGTATAAATATCTGTAACAATGTAAACACTGTACTTTGTAAGTGATTATGTTCAAGTATATGTATGATGTACTTATCTGTCTTGATGTTCACTTGATACTTACATTTCCCTGTTAATACAGAAAATTAATCACAATGTAAACCATCACTTGGTAGAAATAATCAGTTTATGTTGTTTACATCATCGTCATATTGTTTTATTAGTCGTTGAGATTTTCAACAAAATATTGACATCCATCACAATCAACATATTTATGTTATTAAAACTAGTTGTATATTGATGTACACATAAGTGTCCTTTGTTACTTAGCTGAACTAGAAGTATTAGAAATGATCTATATGTACAGGGGCCTGGGTAGCTCAATTAGTTAGATCGCTGGATCTAGCAAGTCATACAACCCTATCACCAATACGCGTGGGTTTGCACCCAACTTTGTAAATTACAAAATAAAATGTGCAGTCATCCCGCAGCTGCAAGTGATAAAGTTTACCAGTTGCTTGTCCAGGGTCGGTAGTTCTCTCCGGGTACTCCGGCTTCCTCCATCACTAAAACTGGTCGCCGTGATATAGCCGAAATATTGCTGAAAGTGGCGTTAAACACCAAATTTCAAATTCAAATTCTATATGTATATACACAAAGTAAATTATAAAATCAGGAGAGTATGATGGAAAAGTAAAGTTTTTGTTCGAACTCGCGTAAATAAATATCATTTTAAGATCCAAAGACTTTATAATACTGTTATTGTACTAGACATTGTTATAACTAATCGATAAAAAACTATCAATTGTGATTGTTGATCAACAGTCATTGTTTGCAACAAGTACAGTCGAACATGTTAGTCAGCTGTCAGTTATCTACAAAGATATATCTCCCCTGATATTAAAGTATCCCTTTTTATTATGTCCCTATCTTTGTTTACAATGTCATCTGTTGATAAGAAACAAACCTGGTAAGGTTCAGTTTTATTTTGTTTCATATTTGTTGGACTTAAAATCTAATCATCAATAATTCTATTTACAGACTTATTCTCTCCTATTTTTGTTTGTATAGTGTACAAACCACGACACATATGTCTGCCAACTTTTTCTAGTTCTGATTGTATATCCTTATTTTGTATATGAGTAAATTAATAAGTTAGTGTTGTCATATTTTTGTTTGCACCATTTACAAACCAAGACAAATATTTCCACAACCTTCTCTGATAGTTTTTTTATTGTATGATGATATTTTGTGGATGAGTAAAAGAATGAGTTAGTTTATTTTATTATATACTTTATGTAGTAGTAAGTTAATTGTAGATCATCATCGTTAAACATTCCTCCATATTGTATTCCATTCTTTATGTACTAGTAGGTTAAATGTAGATCATCATCGTTAAACATTCCTCCATATTTTATTATATACTTTATGTACTAGTATGATAATTGTCGATCATTATCTTTAAACATTCCTCCATATTATATTATATACTCTATGTACTAATAGGTTAATTGTAGATCATCATCTTTAAGTATTCCGCCATATTTTATTATATACTTTATGTACTAGTATGTTATTTAGAGACTTAATTAAAAATTTAAGTTAAAAAGATTTATATCTATATATTTACATTCTTATGTTAAAATATTCGTCAATGTTAACTTGTAGTTTTATTTAAGTTTCACCATATTGTTTAATTCTGCATCTATTTAACATTGTACAGATAACAGTAACAATTATGTACGATCATTAAAACGTAGCATGGAGTTAGAATTATGATATACTTGTTCATCATTAATTCGTCATTATAATGTTAGTACAGTGAGATACATCTATTTGATGACATACAAAAATATGGTATCGTATTTTAGACAAATCAAACAGATCTATCATATAAAATTTGTTGTCTATTAGAATTGCATAGTTATATATTTAGTATGGTATTGTAGACAAATCAAACAGACCTATCATATGAAATGAGATGTCTATTATAATTGCATAGTTTTATATTTAGTAGGGTATTGTAGACAAATCAAACAGGCCTATCGTATACAATATGCTGTCTATTAGAATTCTATAGTTATATATTAATTATAGTTTTGTAGACAAATCAAACAGACCTATCATATAAAATGTGTTGTCTATTAGAGTTGTATGGTTATATATTTAGTATGGTACTGTAGACAAATCAAACAGACATATCATATAAAATGAGTTGTCTATTAGAATTATATAGTTATATATTTAGTATGGTATTGTAGACAAATCAAACAGACCTATCATATGAAATGAGTTGTCTATTAGAATTGTATAGTTATATATTTAGTCAGGTATTGTAGACAAATCAAACAGACCTGTCATATAAAATGAGTTGTCTATTATAATTCTATGGTTATATATTCATTATGGTATTGTAGACAAATCAAACAGACCTATCATATAAAATGAGTTGTCTATTATAATTGTATGGTTATATATTTTGTATGATATTTTAGACAAATCAAACAGACCTATCATATAAAATGTGTTGTCTATTAGAGTTGTATGGTTATATATTTAGTATGGTATTGTAGACAAATCAAACAGACCTATCATATAAAATGAGTAGTCTATTATAATTGTATGATTATATATTTTGTATGGTATTTTAGACAAATCAAACAGACTTATCATATAAAATGATTTTTGATTTTTTTCATTTTTGGTGTTTAACGCCACTTTCAACAATATTTCAGCTATATCATGGCGACCAGTTTTAGTGGTGGAGGAAGCCGGAGTACCCGGAGAGAACCACCGACCATGGGCAAGCAACTGGTAAACTTTATCACTTGCGGTTGCGAGTCGAGTGCACCCTTTTTTGTAATTTACAAAGCCGGGCGCGAACCCACGCCGTATTGGTGATAGGCTTGTATGAGTTGTTAGATCCAGCGACCTAACTCATTGAGCCACCCGGGCCCCCCATATAAAATGAGTTGTCTATCATAATTGTATGATTATATATTTTGTATGGTATTTTAGACAAATCAAACAGACTTACCATATAAAATGAGTTGTCTATTTGAATTGTATAGTTATTTGTACAATAATACCCCCAGCAAAGCTATTCATAAAACTGGCCTCCCAAATTAGTTATCGGCCACTTTTTACGCCTGATGATTCTATTCATTACTGGTTTTATTAACCATGACCCTTTAAACGGGCAAGGTAAATGAGTGTTCGACTTCAAGTCTGTTTTATTTATATCGTCTTCTATGCCTATTATTTATTACTGACGATATAAATAAAACAGACTAGTAGTCAAGCACCCCTTTACGGTGGCCTTTTAAAGAGTCATGGTTAATAAAACTAGAAATGATTAAATTCAAAATGCGTTAAAAGTTCCCGGTAACTTATAATTTTGGTATCCAGCTTGTGCCTTGTCCGACCGCAATTAAATTATGTCGAGGTTCTCTAATTTGACCTTGAACCTATTCATAACTATCAAGGTGTATTCGAATGAGATATCACGTACAAAACACATGTACTTGACTGTTTACATCATTTGCATATCACCGATATCGACACAGTACGCAGGTATGTTAATGCAACTTGCAATATTTTTGGCTTTTGAAATTGTAGTTTTTATAATACCTGATAAAAAAGTTAATTTCATCCCCTAATCGTTAGAATTCGTTTGACTTTCGCATAGAAAAACTTAAATTACATTTCAAATGGAGTTGTCGCGCTTTGTTCCATTCGACATAAAAACTTTATTAAAGTCACGTGACCACCAGTAGGGGTTGGTTAATGTAACTACAAGAAATCCTAAAAGTTCAGGCCAAAGACGTTCTTTTTTGTAAATAAAAATTGCTGTTCTAGATAGAAAAAAACATTGCCTTTCAAGTTTTAAGTGCTACTATGTCCGTATTGTACGTCTTTTATAAGAAAATACGAAATGAAGTGCTAGTTTTCAACGTAAACACTTCTGGCAACGATTACAAACCTAATTTCTCAGAATATATGAAGACAGCGATGTAGTAGCAGCAATATTGTGAATTTTTATCATCTGCTTCAAGTCTGTGCAAATTTACAGTAACTTTAGAGGACATTATTGGCTTGTGCCAGATCGGTCTTTATTAGGTATACAAGATTTGACTTTCGATCGTGGATTTAAAACGTCCAAATGACCCGATTTGGTTTCCGGTTATGTTTATCGTGTCGATACCGAAATAATAAAACTGGCGCTAATATACAAACAGGAAAATCGAAAATATTTTAAAAAAATTTAGTTTGTATTTAAAACTGTTTGAAATAAAAAAAAATAATATGTATTTTGATCATTCATTATACAAAAAATACAATATTTCAGGTACATATAAAACCATGGGGTAAAGAGGAAAAAGGGGGGAATGGTTAAAAAAAGGTCACGTATAGTAATTTTACTGTTTTGTTTCGTACCATTTGAAATTAGATATTAGTTTTAATCTCATCTTTTCAAAAATAAAATATTTCTGTCCTTTTCTACAATCACATTTGAATATCTAAATGTCTTCAAACCTAGCACTGACCACCACAGATAATCTCAAACTATTTATTGTTTGTTAGAATTAAAAAAAAATGAAAAACTAGGATGAATTTTATTTATTCTCACTTTTTCACAAGTAAAATATTTATTTATGGTGGTTTTTCTTCAGTTCTTATATTAGCCTCTAATCACACACAATTTGAAGATCAAGAAAATAGGAGGGAAAATATATAAGTCAGAAGTTTAACCATTCTATATTTTTTGTAGCATTGTTTAAACACTAAGAGTCTGAAAGTACAGTTCTAAATATTTTTATCATGAATTTATGTAATTTTGCTAAAGTAATCGTCTCTCGTTGCACCAAAGATGCAAGTACTATAAATTGGTGGAATGAAAATGCATGTTCTTCAGATGATTTAAAACTGGACATTCCTGCTCACAGTCAACTTATCAGTACTCAAACCAGGCATGCTCTTTACCATAAATTCATGGAAAAATACCCCAAAATGCAAATATCTTTTGAAAAATTTAAGCATAAGCTGCCAAGGATCCAGAAATACATCACAAATACCAAGTACTGGAAAAATAACAACAAAAATGGTGAAAAGATGGAATTTATTAGGTTACACTCTCTCCGCAGTTGGTATAAATTACCTGAAAATGACAAGAAACAACATCAAATTGAAGATTGTGACAAATGTCAGTCAATTATTTCTAATGCGATTCTCCATACAAGATCTGCTTCAGAAGGCACAACAGAGTTATATGAAGTGTGCACCAGTTTTTTTTGAAAAGTTGCCAAGTATATCCCCATCAACCAGCCAGAATTCCAACAAAAGAGCTGAGCAAGTATTAAGTGTACTTGAACCAATAATAGAGAGCAATTTTAATGAAAGCATCAAGGAAGCTGCATGTAAAAAATATAAGCTAACACCGAAATTGAGTTCAAGTGAAAAACAAAATGAGAAGATCAAAGTCCTTCGCGAAAACAACAGCTCGATGACAAAAATCTTGGGTAATAAGAAAAATGACGTCACTAATTTCCTCTCATCATCTAAATCGTTCAGCCAATATAACAAGGAACGAATGGAGACATTTTTCGTACCAAAATCAATTGCAGAGACCAATTTTCAGAAACGCTTCGAAGATGAAAAAGCACAACGCAGAAAGCCGAAAGTCAGTATAGGGAAATTCTCCAACTATCAATTTGACAAAACTAAATTTCTACAGGACATGAAATCTATACCAAGTGGGACACCTGTCAGTTGGACCGAACTTGCGCGAAAATAACAGGTACGAAATGCAGAAGGAAACGCACCCGGAAATGCATGACAAGTACTTTTCAAATTTGCACGCCAGAATGGAATCGACGTTTTTCAGTACAACCGAAACCAGAGAATAAGTGGTCGTGATTATTTCCGCCGAGTCCGAAGACCGAAGCATAAACTAGTTAAAAGGTTATCAATCCCAAAGACACGACCAGTTAGTAAGTTGAAAGAAGACATAAAACATGAAGTAGAAACTGGCAAATTAAATATAGGAGTTAAAATTGCCCCCAAAATTGTTAAAACTAACATAATAAATGATGACGGGAAATTGGTTGATAAAACATATTCTGTATATGGAAGGAAAATACCCCTGAAACAAATACTTGAAGAAATGACAGAAGAACAGATAGGAATGGGCATTATCCGTTGGAATAAGGACAGTATCGATAACATAGGAATGACTGAAGCGACAATTTTTTTTATCTCAAATTGATGAACCAGTTCCTGATGACCTAGAAACAGCACGTATCAAAATTTCAGAGTTAGGACAAAGAAGGCATCTTAAAGTTTGGCATGACCACTCCGATATTCTCAATCGCACATATTTTAGCATTATGATCTCTTGCATCTATGACCGCGCCTACTACCTTACAAACCAGGAATATAAAGCCAAATACCCTGACAGAAAACCCGTTGATGTTCAATCTCTTGTTGAAAAACCAAAAATGCATATATTTGGACAATCAAAAAGCACAGATATTGATCAGATGTCATATACCCCAACGCGTATTCAAGATTTACAAACATTCGATCTTCCAACTGTTGGATCCACATGAATTAAGATCTACAATGCTATGAGAATTTTTACCGGGGACAATCCAGCACTTCAGTTTGAATGTGGACAGCAACGAGGGGGGAACTACAGTTGCCTTTGTGGAATCCATGTGAAAGACCATAGTAATTTGGCTGCTGCTCTCCATCAAAAAACCTTATCTCTACAGGAAAGACTATACATTTTCAAAGAAGGGACAATGTGGAAACATTTCTCAGCTTCAAACATTAATCCTCTTTCTAATCTGAAGAAGAACGACCTAATTGATGAAATGGATTCCAGAGACATAGATGTTTATAACTTGAATAAAACTGACATCCAGTCCACATTGTCTGAAATATTACATGGTATTCAAAGACCAGCAGCACTTATTTGTCCGTCATTATTCAACGATGATGCTCTTTCTACTCTTAACTGTCAGCACTATGAAATCAGCAATTGTGAACCATTACATGATAATACCAATGTTGTCCAGAACCTGCTTACATAACTACCTCATCATATGCCATCGCCCTCTCTTCAGAAAGAATATCAAACCTTTTGTGAATTACTAATAGGAGACAATAATCAGATTAAGGGTAGCGATGCACGTTTATATGCAATTAAATTGGCACAGTTTTCTCAATCAAAGTATGAAGAAGGTCTTTTAAATTATGACATACCTGCCTTATGCAATGCATTGACTGAAATTATCAGAATTTGCTACAGTACCGAAGATGAAAGATCACCAAAACAAGTTCTGCGTCTTTATAATCAATGCTTTCAGTTTAGACTCCTTGTAACACATGTAATTGAAAAACTGGTTAAACTGTCTGCTAGAAGGTTTTTCGGCATCCACTTCCATAGCTTGGTTATTCATTTCCCAGAAATCTACAGTTTATTTTGTTTGCGATCTTTAATTCCAGAAGATGAGGAACGCACGTTTGGAGATTTGCGATCTATCTCAGAGAAGACAAGTAACAGACAGGCTCCTCTTGTTGTTGACAACTGCATGCTTAGGTACCTTGCCAAAGAGAAAAGAAATGATCGATCTGAGAACTTCAACAAACAGGAGTCCATGATAAGCAAACAAGCCCGTCTGCTACCGGATGCTGTAGACACAATTATACCAGCTTCAACCATAAAAACTAGAAGTTCACTCATGCAGGCACATTGTAGACGGATATCTGATTTTCTTGTGCTAGGCGAAAATGTTTGGTGGTATTGTAAATATGGACATATCTGTTTCCTTGATGGACCTGAACAGCCTGTAGGTCATTCTCCTTCCCTTCATCACTTCAGATCAAGTTCCCTTAAGGAAGAATACAGCTATTTAGAAAAAAATTCGGGCAATTGTATTTGGAAATTCGAAAACGAAGGCATGAAACTTCCTCTCCAAAAAATAAAAGTATACAAGAATGGTAAACTCTCTCGTACCATCAACACTGGCTTCACACTGGAAAATAATATCAATGGTAATTAACAAACAAGAGTTAAATATTAAGAATTATCCACATTTGTTTTTTTAACTGACCTTATCAGATACAATGTGTGTCTTATTAGGATGAGGCTAAGAAACAGGGGTACTGCGAGGCTCTGCCAAGCAGTCCCTCAGTTTGGTACCGAATACAAATAAATCTCATATAAAAAGACATCATACCTAGGCTATATTGTCTTTATACTACAATATAATATTTTTTCTCAGTTTCCTATATAAAAAAATAATTAAAATTTGTATTCTCCGTCATAGGCCCCATTTAAACTAGAACTGTGAGTGACCTCATTGAGTGATACCCCCGCTTGCAGTTTAATAGGAGTTACGTTTACAAGGTACATGCCCCTCCCCTTTTTCGTGAAACTATAAGTTGAATTATCTCCCCTTTTAAATTTTGGACATCAACCATATTCCTTCATGCACATCTGCAGGTAGTGTACTACAACAGTACAAGTGTGTAAAGTTTCATAAAAATCCTATAAGCCGTTTAGGGGGAGTTGTGCTTACAAGGTACATGCACCCCCCTTTTTTATAGCAAGATACAACATGTACAAATTAAAAAAAAAAAGGAACGGTTCTCAAGTTGTCATCTGGTAGCCACATACAGATATATACGATATAAATACTGACATACCGATCGATATAAATACATGTAAACAATGTACAGACAGACAACTAAAGGCTAACACGGGCCCGCTAACACTACATGTAAATGCCACCTTGCTTTAAGCCAAGGACATCAGCAAAGAAATTCATCTATTATTAAATCAGTAAATTTATAATGCCATTCATGTACTTATTTCAATGAGACAAGCCAATTAACATGATTAATATTAAAATATTTTATTTATATATCTTTCTCTTTGTTTTAAATTAAAAGTGTATCCAATCTCTAAATTGACTATATAGGCAATGTAGATCTAGAGTAAGAAGCATAAGATTGGTCACATTATGTCAAAAACAACAATATTATTTGTTCTCCCTTTTTGACATGTTTGAGAATAAGTCACAGCAAAATTATAATGCAGTCATTGTTATAACATCAAATTGCTTGGATAACAATTCATTAATCCTGAGTGTACCATTGAATGTGAAATCTAAGATTGTGTGACAGTAAAATCTACCATTTACCTGCTCAAATCCTAAAATGTAATACAGATATCTGTACATGTAAATATATACATTACTCAGTTATTGCAATTGAGTTATATCTGAGAATTCATTTTGGTTAAAAATGAGTAAAAATACATTTTTAAACAAACAGATGAAAATGAAGACAGCAGAGGAACTAGTTATCAACCATGTCAACCTGAAACACAGATGGAGACATCAATGTCAGATTCTGGTATGTATAAACTTGTATGTATTTACATGCCAGTAACCTCAATTTTTAATTTTGAGATTTTACATTTTAGTGTTTATTTAGCTTAAATTGTCATGATTATTGGCAAAGTGAAATGACCAGTTGCCATGATGACTGGTACACAATATTTTTTTAACCTTGTATGACATTGCTTTATCACATGTTCATACATGAGCAGAAGCTTTCACATAACTTATTCTAAATTTGTAATCTTTTTTATAATAAAGCTATGGGAAAAACAATCTAAGTTGTAAAAATACACTAGTCACTCTATTATAAGGCCACCTGTATTTAAGGAACAATGTACTTAGGTGGCATTAAAGGAGGACACTCGGTACTTATAATATTGGTCATATGAATTGGCCTCTCATGGGAGTTACAATAAGTCAACAGGATCAACTACTTTATAAATCCTTAAAACTTTAAATTAATTGCGAGAGGAAAATTTTATTAAGGGACTGCTACATGTAACTGTTTAAAATTACACCTTTATAAAAGTATAATTAGGTTTCCTTCCCTTTCTTCACATATAAAAATCATATGAATTTTCCACATTTGATTTACACATGAATAGAGTTACATGTACTTGTGAGATCCATGAAAGGCACATCAGCCTGTCTGAACAATGCAAACAATGCTTATCTTATTGTTCAATATTCTCTCCAGCATGTTTAGATACAATACCAAACATCGAAGAGCATGAGAACAGATCAGAAACCGCCACATATGTTTATACAGCTCAACCCACCGTAATACAGGAAAACATTCAAATGTCAGAACACAAGGAAGGTAAGCATTCGGGGCATGAAATTGAGTCAATATTACAAATATATAAAATAAAATATGCATGATGAATTTTAACCAGACCTGTTTAGACACTAAATAGTGCTACAGTATATTATAACGCAACACATAAACAGTATATACATAGTATCTGGGTGATATATATAATCCCTGATAAGCTGTGATAGAATTTGGCAAGGTTGACAATGAGTACATTCTGTAGTTGTATGCTTGCAGGTGAACAGGAAAAGACAACAGTGAGGGCAAAATATAAAGAATGTCTACGTCAGAGGAATATACAAGGTAAAATCAACCTTTTCAATATTATAATTATGATCATTCCTGCAAAGTCACTATTCAAATGGCAGCCATGTTGAATTTCAAATCAGCACCAACAACACAACTCTGGTAGAGGACCATCCAATGAACATTTATGGCAAGTTTGGTTCAAATCTGTTCAGTGGTTTCAGAGAAGAAGATTTAAATGTGAAAAACTAACGGACGGACGGACGCTTACCCATGACAAAAGCTCACATGGCCTTTGGCCAGGTGAGCTAAAAATTCTTGAACCAATCATAATGTTTTTGCATGCAGTGTGAGGGCCATAATTTTTTCTTCAAAATTCAGGGTCAAAATATTTATTTATGGAAAAAACAGCCCTTCAAGTTTTAGTCTGTCCCTTACATGTATTTGTATTAAGATGTCAAATTCTTACTTATTTTATTAAGCAACAGCAAAGAATGAAAAGACCCATGTGAGCACATCTTGCAAGAGAAAATTATTTGAAGACAACACAGAAGGTACATTGTATAAATATTCATGAATTTTATGTCTTTCAGCATGTTCAGAAACAATTTTATTATAATTTTATACTACATTCACCTCATTGTTACATTGTATGTAGGATTTTGTCCAACATTCTTAACTTTTGACTATTTTATTGGATTTTATTTTATTTTTGGTGTTTTAATGCCACTTTCAACAATAGTTCAGCTATTTCGTGGCGACCAGTTTTAGTGGTGGAGGAAGCCAAAGTACCCAGAGAGACCCACCGACCATGGGCAAGTAACTGGTAAACTTTATCACATGCGGCTGCTATTTTATTGGAATAATCAAGGTAATATATTAAACATAATTACATTACTGAAGATTTATCCATACTAATGTTTGAGCTATTAATAATTTGACAGAAAATACAAAGGTATCTACTGAATATTAGAGATAGAGTTTCTACACTTCTCAATGTTATAGATAAATTTAGTGGAAAAAAGACTACATTGGACATAGCCAGAGACATATTAGGTGACACTGAGGAAATCAACAACTACCAGAAATTTAAAAGGCTCACACGGGCATATCCAGAAAACAAGAACTTCAAGAGAAATCTGGATGTTGCCTTTATTCAGTTTACAACAAGAGAAGTGGATCAGCATGGATAAAACATTTGATATTTTATGCCTTTTCTGTCGGAGTTATGAATTGATTTGTGCGTGCAAATGATGACTATGTGTTTCTTTATGAAAATTATTATTTGTTCAAAGTCCACCGAAATGTCAATGAAATAAGAAAACAAATAATAGTTTTCATAAAGAAACATATAATCACCCCTTTCACACACAAATCAATTCATAACTTCGACAGAAAAGGCATAACATATCGAATGTTTTACCCCTGCTGATCCACTTCTCTTGTTGTAAACAAACAATCTTGATCTGATCAATCGGCAGTTGATCAAAATGATACAATACGGTTGTACCGTGTGTAATGGAAAGCAAGCATTGAAGGTATATTTATTTTCGTGTTAATTTTTATTTCTGTGTTAATTTTTATTATTATCTAGTAGTATTTAAGGAATATTTGAAATTGTTGAACAGGTTATACTTGCATAACCTGGTTTGGGTCAGTTTACGCATGATACCTGTTCAACAATTTCAAATATTCCTTATAATTTAATTTTTACAACAAAATTTATTGATTCCTCGATTTTAATTACGATTATTTCATGTGACTATTTGAATTTGTCGTTAGCGGATGAACACGTTGGTGACGTCACAATACCAACCCATGTTATACAGTATAACCAATGTTGCTCCAGGCGGATCAGCCAATCGGATTACAGTATTGACATCAAATTGAATTATATTGAAATAAGTTCATTTATCACAAAACAAAGAGAAAAAACACACAGCAACATTGTTTTTTATACACTAACATTCAGTAAAAAGTTTCCGAAGATATACCGGTATATTATTTATCCTGCAATGACAGCATTTACCGACCAATATAGCCTGCCCAATATTTCTTTTGATATTGGTCAGTAATAAATAGAACATAAACAGAGGTTCGCGTTATTTTTACGTCACCCATTTCAAATTGTTAAAGGGTTTTAATGAAAAAATTATTTCAAATACTTTTATCATCGTCCAGTAAACGTTTATTTACGATTTAAGATTGCAGGATAAATACAATACATGTGCACTGTCGAAGCAAATAGGTAAATATGTGTATTCGGCACGAAACGCGGGAAAAGACTCGTCGAAGCCTCGCCTTTTCCCCCATTTTTAAGCCTCATACACATATTACCTATATGATTCGACAGTGCATAAGTATTGTATATTTATTCAGTACTTATAATGACATATCCATAGAACTATATTCAGATTATAATTGGGTTGATTGATTGATTTTTGGTGTTTAACACCACTTTCAACAATATTTCAGCTATATCATCAGTGAAAGAAATTAGGAAACTGAAATCACAGGACAGTCAGACCAGTGAATGCCTAAGATTTACTGGTCCAAACAGAATTTCAATGGTCCGACAAAAAAATCTGAACACTGCAGCGCCATATTGGATAATTATGAAATAGAAAACCCCAGAGAAGTTCGAGAAATTACTTCCGAATGATTATTGATTACTGCTTGCCAGACAATTTTATGCGCGACACCCACACCATACCAGTAGAGATCGATCACGTTTTTTTATGCACGATATTGTTTATCAACAACATGAAAAATATATTTTATGAGACAAAGGTTTTAAAGACAAAACATATATTTATAATGCTTTATTGATTTCCTACCGAACATTCGGACTAGTGTCATTGAGAAATTTACCGGTCCAACACGAGATTTAACGGTCACGGTCCGTCGGACCTGTGCCAATTTCGACCGCTGTATCATGGCGACCAGTTTTAGTGATGGGGGAAGCCGGAGTAACCGAAGAGAACCACCAACCATGGGCAAGCAACTGGTAAACTTTATCACTTGCGGCTGCGAGTCGAGTGCACCCTTTTTGTAATTTACAAAGCTGGGCGCGAACCCACGCCATATTGGTGATAGGCTTGTACGAGTTGCTAGATCCAGCTATCTAACTCATTGAGCCACCCGGTCCCCTGATTATAATTGGGTTGATCATGTTTATGTCACAGTGACACCAACAAAGTTTGTATAATTGTATGTTTTTCATTGTTCTCTTCAATTTTTGTTCGGTATTATTTATGATTTTGCAGCATGTTGTTTCTTCTGCCCTTTCAACATTTCTTTAAACAATTGTGTGTTGGTTTTTTTGTGCAACTTTAACTGTTTCCCAACTGATGACGCCCGGACAGTTAAAGTCAATCAAGGCAATAGAAGTATCAAATTAAAAAAAAACAGATTGAACACTTTGGTCATTGGGGTTTAATTCCCAATTTTCTCCATTCATTTTCTGATATATAATTGACACCAAAATTGGCAAAAATGTACTTTTAAGATGAATGCACCATTTAAAAGTAAAATTTTAAAAACTTTATAATAAAACATTTTTGGGGAATTTTCTTTCAACATCAGATACAAATGTAAACTTATATGATATAAAAAAAAATGTAACTTTTATGCCGCACTACAATAATATGGGGGAATTATGTTTTCTGATTTGTGCGTCCATCTGTCCCATATCAGGTCACCATAAAGTATACAGACCGTAATACCATCAACTGCAATAACTCTGTGAAATTGGAAGTGAATTGGCCATGGGATTCTTAAGTTAGAGCGTGACATGTGAAACGGACAGACGGACACTCTGACATTGGTATACCATAATACGTCCAGTCAAAGACGGGCATATAAAAAGTGTTCATGGGATTTCATTGAAACTTTACAGTAATTCTCAGTAGTAGGTGTATATGTATGTGACTCTGGCTCTGTTTATTATTGGGGTTTTACTATAGTCTGGGGATGGGGGAGATCTATTTTTAAACTTTAATTGTTGGTTAAAATAGTTTATCATAAATTTCTTGTTTCTTCAACTTTAATCTTGGAACATATATTCATCATGATAGTAGTTTTTTTTAAATATATAGGCCAAATTAGGGTTTTAATTCAGATTTTACGGTTTCCTATCATGGCGATGAGATAGTGCAAGCCGGGCTTGGTGTCTGATTGACACATTTTTGTTTATATTAACTTTACAATACATTTATTTAAGGGCAGAAACTCACATGGCAGAACAGACATTTTTTCATTAGAGATAAACAAAAAAATTCATATTTTAGGTCTATATTACTATACAGAAACTGTATCAAAACATGAGTTATTCATATTTTAGGTCTATATTACTATACAGAAACTGTATCAAAACATGAGTTATCCAATATAATGTCAGCAGTGCCATGTGGGTTTTGGGGAATTGGTCCAATTTCCTCATTCCAACTGGGATCACGCATTGTGTTACAACTGGTCCCTGTGGAAAGGAATCAAAGAAACATTTTGGAAAATGCTGGTATAAATTGTTTTGAATCATAGCAGCATTTTCCAGAAAAATTATAAATTTTATTGTTGATCATGCAATTAAAAAATTTGGAAAATTGTTCGAAATATAACTACATCCAAACCATTACATGAAAATGCAGAATTTGTTACACTTTGAAGTGTCAAACATTAAATTTTAAGATCTTTGGTCTACTATAGAGTTCAAAAGTTTAACTGATTCATAACAGATATGCTGAAAAATATTAGTGCAGAAATCAAATTTAAATGTAATGACTAATTTCTATAATTGTGTTTAATGATACATGTTTTTTTCTTAAAATGGTCATGTGTTCCTTAAAGCATGTTGAAGTAATTCTAATTTTGTAATTGTTTAACTATGTCTTAACCATGTTAACTAGCAATGTGAAAGAAAATTATTATGAAATGAAATGAAATACTGGATTTTTTTATTGTTATTCTGTTTATTTGTTTTTTTCAGCAGGACAGGATCAGTAGAGATGTTATGTGATTGCATGACAATATCGGAAGAAGTTACTGAATAATTTTGATAGAACTTTGACATATTGATTTAAAGAAACTATAGATTTAATTTGTCAATTCAGTAGCTATATCAAGTTGTCATCTGATTCAATTGATATAATTAATAAATTGAAATATTGATTACTTTTAAATGTCAATTAGTGTATCATTACTTGCCAACCTAAGAAAGAGTAGTCAGTTGAGAGATTAACTTTTCATAAGCCGGAGCTGCTGGATTGTGTCTTCCAGGACTTTTGTGTTCAGCTTTCCTCATGTGTCAACACTTATCTTTGAATGCATGTTTGACTTAAATGCCCTTATCATACATGTGCATTGTCACTCTAAGGTGAAACCTGCCTATTGCACATTTAGGTAATAAAATGTAAAGGGTAGATAATCGAAGTGCTACTCAAAAAGAAGAGATATCATAGGGACAAAAACAAACCTGGGAACAAGAAACATAAACATGTAAGAGCTGGGGTAATCTTGCTTCTTCAAGACATATACTTTACTATAAAGGATAAAATGTCACTCAGCTGCCCTATTACTGATTAGTTCTAGTCATTCTTACAAGAAATCTGCATAAGTGATGTAACACAGGAATAACAATGTACAATTATGAACATGGTTATGGGTCAATTACCTATGAATGTGTATTCGAAAAAAGGTCTGTGACTTCTTGCTACAATGGATCAATTACAAAAATCAAGGTAAATGGCCCATGAAAATAATCTCAACTTCGGTAAAGTTTGCACGTTTTAGTGCAACAAAAATAAGGGCATGGCCATTTTTCACCATTTATTAAAACATGCACATCATCATTCATAACGGTAGCGGGGGAAATCCGGAATAAATATAGACCTGTCACCGACTTTGTTAGTGTTTGCCTGCCGTTGACACTCCATTTAAAACAGGAGATATTGGACTGATTTGATTGTTGGTGTTTAACACCACTTTCAACAATATTCCAGCAATATCATGGTGACCAGTTTTAGTGGTGGAGGAAGCCGGTGTACCCAGAGAGAACCACCGAACATGGACAAGCAACTGGTAAACTTTATCACATGTGGCGGACAACAGTGTAAATACGTATCTTTCAGTTATATCGTGACGACCAATGTTAGTGGTGGAGGAAGCCGGAGTACCCAGAGAGCCTAACATATTTTAAATAGGACGCCTAGCTAATTTAAGAGGTCAGGAAATGATTTGATTTTTGGTGTTTAACGCCATTTTCAACAATATTTCAAGGAAATGTAATATATGGCTCAGGGACTATCTATACTATTAATTGTGATAGACCCCAATTTGCTGTAGTACATCA
>MJUT01056821.1:36365-69656 GCA_002080005.1 Gigantidas platifrons
TTCGTGGATTAACAGATAGTGAGATGTTATTTTTGTGGGTATCAATTTTCGCAAATTAACAGATAGTGAGATGTTATTTTTGTGGGTATCAATTTTCGTGGATTAACAGATAGTGAGATGTTATTTTTGTGGGTATCAATTTTCGTGGATTAACAGATAGTGAGATGTTATTTTTGTGGGTATCAATTTTTGTGGATTAACAGATAGTGAGATGTTATTTTTGTGGGTATCAATTTTTGTGGATTAACAGATAGTGAGATGCTGACATTTGAATTCATGGTTTTGATACAGACACATAACTTCTCTTGATATACATATGCCTTTTGTGGTGCACTAAGTCTCTCTTGATATACATATGCCTTTCGCGGTGCTCTAAGTTTTTTCGTATGATTATACAAACGATAACCATGGAAATTGATATTCAACGAATAAAATAAATTCACAGTATGCAATTGAAACTAACATGAGAGGTGAACTATAAATAGTCATTCTAACTTTACAGCTAATCTGTTTACTTTGTCTCTGGTATAAAACATATCATCATAATAAAAATAGGAATTATGCAAATGTTGTAAAGTTATCATAATAAAACTATAGATTATGTAAATATTGTAACGTTGACAATGGACAATCACATCCAAAGGACATAAAAACTATAGATTATGTAAATGTTGTAACGTTGACAATGGACAATCACATCCAAAGGACATAAAAACTATAGATTATGTAAATGTTGTAACGTTGACAATGGACCATCACATCCAAAGGACATAAAAACTATAGATTATGTTAATGTTGTAACGTTGACAATGGACAATCACATCCAAAGGACATAAAAACCACTATCATATATAACAATGATTTCAAAAAATCAACCATTAGAGATTGCATGATAAATATTTCTTCAGTATCTAGACATTGTAGTAATGACATCAGTATAAGAAACATTTTTAGGGCATAAAAAAACCCAGAGATGACTGCATCAGATCACAAATATTTCTTCATTATATTTTATGCTTTTCTTGGTACAAATTCTCATAAATTGACATTCAAATTAGTACTTGGTGCAATTAATGACTCCTTCCGTGGACATGTAGGAATTAGAAAGATTGAAATATCATTTAACTCTGGTCTTCACAAAAGGGTAAAGTGTCTTATTCTAATGATTAGATCCACACCTGTTTCTGCTCTTTTCAGACTCTGGTAATTATTCTAATGATTAGATCTATGCCTGTTTCTGCTCTTTTCAGACTCTGGTAATCATTCTAATGATTAGATCCACACCTGTTTCTGCTCTTTTCAGACTCTGGTAATTATTCTAATGATTAGATCTACGCCTGTTTCTGCTCTTTTCAGACTCTGGTAATTATTCTAATGATTAAATCCATGCCTGTTTCTGCTAATTATTCTAATGATTAGATCCACGCCTGTTTCTGCTAATTATTCTAATGATTAGATCCATGCCTCTTTCTGCTCTTTTCAGACTCTGGTAATTATTCTAATGATTAGATCCACACCTGTTTCTGCTCTTTTCAGACTCTGGTAATTATTCTAATGATTGGATCCATGCCTGTTTCTGCTCTTTTCAGACTCTGGTAATTATTCTAATGATTAGATCCACGCCTGTTTCTGCTCTTTTCAGAATTATTCTAATGATTAGATCCACGCCTGTTTCTGCTCTTTTCAGACAATCTGGTAATCATTCTAATGATTAGTTCCACACCTGTTTCTGCTCTTTTCAGACAATCTGGTAATTATTCTAATGATTAGATCCACACCTGTTTCTGCTCTTTTCAGACTCTGGTAATTATTCTAATGATTAGATCCACGCCTGTTTCTGCTCTTTTCAGACTCTGGTAATTATTCTAATGATTAGATCCATGCCTGTTTCTGCTCTTTTCAGACTCTGGTAATTATTCTAATGATTAGATCCACGCCTGTTTCTGCTCTTTTCAGACAATCTGGAAATTATTCTAATGATTAGATCCACACCTGTTTCTGCTCTTTTCAGACAATCTGGTAATTATTCTAATGATTAGATCCACGCCTGTTTCTGCTCTTTTCAGACTCTGGTAATTATTCTAATGATTAGATCCACGTCTGTTTCTGCTCTTTTCAGACAATCTGGTAATTATTCTAATGATTAGATCCACACCTGTTTCTGCTCTTTTCAGACTCTGGTAATTATTCTAATGATTAGATCCACACCTGTTTCTGCTCTTTTCAGACTCTGGTAATTATTCTGGACTTTTTGACATAGCAGGTTAAACATAATATATGTACATTTTCAGAAACAAAGAAGTTGTGGTTACTTATATAAATTACTCTTCTTCAGAACTAGGGGTCACCTTACAAAGGACAAGACAGATTAATACAGCTTAGCAATAGGACCAATCAAGGACCACACAAGTAGGCTTTTTATTAAAATTGGCAAAATGTTAAAGATTTATAACCGATAATTCTGTCAAAATCAGACTAATTTCCATATTCAAAAAAATTCCGAAAAAAAACTATGATTTCAGAGAATAACACAGAAAATATGTTAAGAAATGTTTATGGTGTACCACAAATCAAATTTCAACCACTTCCATTTAAAAACAAGAGTTTGGCTATTTTAAAGGTGAAATGCAAAGGTACACAACTTTTATTGAGTTTTACACTTTTTTAGATAGTGCCTGGATAGAAAACTGTAATAATTTTCAATTTTCTCAAGCCATTTGTGTGAAATCGTCAGGTAGACTTACCTGTTTAAAACCGCGGGAAATATCAATCATGCTTATTTCCCTTTAAAAATCTCATGTCGTGACATCATACGTGTCCGTTCTGTACGTTATTGATATCTTTTTTATGGGGACAAAGATAATCATACCATATCCCTTCTTTGTTTGCAAAACGGTTGGGCGGGTGGACATTTATAAATTTACTGTTGATAAAGCTAACGTTAAAAGGTTAAGTATACTAATTAAACATTTCGCTTGTAAAAATATACTAAAATGAAAGAATAAATACTGTGGTTCTAAGATATCCTCCTGTGGGTTCATCGTGCTTATGAGTCTGTCTTCTTAACAAATGTGAAATATCAAACAATTATTGCTGTATCATGATGCGCTTTGGTATAAAACCATGCGAAAAAATTCTGCATAAAAGCTCCTTGGCTCTGATGTTTACAAGTGAAATTTTAAAAATATATTTCTCATTTATTATCAAGTCGTCTATCTATGCTGTATTTTGTTTCATGTCATTGCGTGACAGGATATTTATTTTATTTTTGCTCATGACCTGGCCAGCATATTTATTTCCAAAAAAACCCAAAAACTTCCAGATCCCTCTCAGAATCAAATGGTCATCCCCTAAGAGATACATAGGCAGGCCCCCTGACCCCCTCCCCCTTTTTGAGCTAGGTTATAGACTGGCAAAAACGTGTTTTAACAGAATATTTCCAGTTTCGCCCTTTTTGATGTTTCTAAAAAAAAAAAAGGTTTTGAAATCTGATTTTTTTACTAAAATAAAACGGGTCCCCCTTATGGAAATGTCTTCATCCGCCTCTGAGATACATGTACATTGTCGTACAGTGTGGACCGTCTGTTTTGGTGAAACAGTGTGTCAGGCCTTCGTGTAGTTTAGGGTGCTCTATATATCCTCAAAGAAAAACCAAAAAAAAAACAAAAGGACTCGCCATATAATGTATTATTTTTGTTCTATGAGACTTGGTTTTGTCGTCTCATGATATTTATTAGGTACTTTAGGGGACTCAAATTATTTTCTATAACGAATGTTGTCTTATGATATGCGCCAGGTATATATGGTAGTGGGTTCCCTAAACTACACCAAGGCATTATAGGAATCATTTATCTTAGGGGACTCACATCATTTTCTATGGTTAATGTTGTTGTCTTATAATATAAGTAGTGGGTTCCCTAAAGTACACTAAGGCATGATAGGGGCCATTTACTTTTGGGGACTCGCATTATTTTTTTTATGGTTAATGGTAGTGGGTCATCTAAAATCGTAGACATATATTATCAAAAGAATTTAACTTTTATTGAATTTTGTTTATCTCAGAAAGGTGTAAAAGGACATTTTATGTGGCGAGCCCCTTAAAGTAAACTTTGGAAATAACGACTAAATTAAATGAAGGCTATAATGATTTAGTGTGTCATGGGCATGAATTCCACATCTCGCTGTTCTCCATTCAACGATTACTGACAAGTCATAAGTAATACGTTTGATGTAAAAAAAAAAAAAAAAAAAAATGGGGTGCATTAAAGGGAGGAATATGTGAAGGTAATATTTCATGTACAAATAACCAGTTACTAGTAGTTATCATTCATATTTCATACATAATATCTTTTGAGAGAAGCATATTTATAATTTATTTGGCGAATATTGTCTAAATTTTAAGTAAACAGATAGAGTACAAAAGTATGGCATGTATTTTAAAAACGGTGACACACTGGGCGTCGTAAGTTCAGTTTTTCGGTATTATTTGTGTATCTTTATCAAGTAAGGCAATAAAATCAATTACTCAAAACTTTTGCATTTCACCTTTAAGTGTTTTACAGTTTGTTCTATTTATAGTAACAGAAGCCATGTTGGCTGGATTATCAAATAAAATTTTGAAACTCGGTCCAAAAGGTAAATAAAATATAAAAGCTTACAGGCAGAAAGATGCTCAACAATGGAAGTCAATAATGACAAAAGCTCACATGACCATTCGGTCACAATAGTACTTCAGTTACAAAAAAATGTAGAAATCTTTAGTTATGTTACTTCAGTAAATTCTTGTTTTTTCCCTTCTTTCATTTAAAAAAAATGCTTTCCGAGTCAAATATGCCACAACAAATTGATATCTAGTTCTACAGATTATTTTTTTATGCAAATATGGAGTTAAGGAAAGGATTTATCATTTTTGTTTTTTAATATTTTCAACACTTGGATTTACACACATAAAATGCTGAAGTCTTCTTTAAATATACACACACATCTATATACTAACATCGTTCTTCTTTTCATTATGACTTCATCTATTAAACAGCACTTTCTCTAGACTTAACATTGGAGCTTCTACTGTCATAGAAAGAACAAAGGCTACACAATAAGAGACAACTAATCCTGCTATATATACTTGTATCTGAAAAAGAAAATAAAAACAGCTTATTATAGCATTTTACAAAACCAGAGCCAGGATAAAGAAAACAAAATATACATATTGTGTTCATAAGTAAGAAGTTAAGAGTACTAACATGCTAGGGACTATTGTACATTCAGTTTATATGTATCAGGTAAATTTAAGCTATTATTAACATGAAAAATACATACTTTTGAGCTAAAAAAATAAATCTATAAAATTTTAATAATAAAAAACAACATTCATCATATTATAAGCCGAGTTCGACTTCGTCACAACTCAGCTGAAAATGTCATAGTTCAGGAATTGAATGGACAACAAAATAAAAAATATTAGAAATGTCAATATACCTTAAGACAGTAATATTTCAGGTTAATGTAGATGGAAGATCAAATATACAGGAATCATATTTTCATATTACAGGGGTGGTAGATACAGACCCTGGATCGTTTAACTTAACAGATATTTCGTATCGTTTGCGTTTTTCATTCGTTTCGTTTGCGTGTATCGCTCGTTCGTTTGCGTTTCGTGCTTGTAATTTGTTCGTTCGTTTCGTGTATCGTTCGCCAGTTTAATTAGACAAACACACGAAACGAAATATGAACGAACGATACACGAAATGAACGATACACGATACACGAAACGAACGCACGCTTCATCAGATCACGTGACACCTATAAATAAACAATCTTACTATTACAAAAAATTTTAAATTACAGTGTAAACACATTTTACATATACAAACATGTATTTCCTTTATTTAACAAATGCATTTTTTCTATAATTTACTCTAGGACAAATAAACAAGAAATCATCTACATGTATGTAAACAAACACCTCTGGCAGTTTCACCTGGGAAATACATGCACTGCAGGTGTGAAATGTCAACTCTTACATTTGTAATTTCATTCTAATTAACAATTGTATGACCTTTTGAAGCCACATACCTCTCTGACAACTTAACTGAGAAAATAACTGATACACCTATGTCTGGTTGGAATTTTCAATTCAGAATCCGAATAATTATAAATATAATTTCTGTATAATTCTATAATTATATAAATATAAATTCTGTATAATTATATAAATAGAAAGTTATATTTGGAAGTCAAATATATGAGATTTAAAATGTAATCATAAATATAATTATTAAACACATCAATAATACAAACTATTTAATATAAATTGTATTATCCTATTACTTTATGACTAATTTATCATTTATATACATAACTTGCTTATAAAATATAAGATTACAGAAGTTAATCACATCAATTTGCACAAAAGTCATTCAAATAATAACATGATACTATTCGAGTATCGTGTGTTCGTTTCGTGTATCGTTCGTTCGTTTCGTGTATCGTGCATTTGTTTTGTGTATCGTGCGTTCGTTTCGTGTATCATGCATTCGTTTCGTGTATCGTGCGTTCGTTTCGTATATATCGTGCGTTTTTCGTGTCAAGCGTTCTTTCGTTTTTCGTTCATTTGCATTTCGTGCGTATTGTAAACTTATACGATCCAGGGTCTGTATTGGCATAATCCGTTTGTGCTAATCACTGTTTATTAAACATCAAGAGCGCCAATGTTTTATTTTTCCTATGTATCAAATGTGCCAGAAAACAGAGCTCAAAAGTGCTAATTTTACCTGTACAGAAAAATCCATCTATCTTTGTCTTTTTGGATAACATTATTAAAATCCAGGCTACCACATATATAGACAATAACAGTGCATTGACTTGACATAAAATCGATATACGGATGAGGCTTAGAATCGGGCAAAATGCGAGGGTTTCCCGAACATTTTCCCAGATTCGTGCCAAATACGTATATCGAATTTTATGTCAAGTCAATGCACTGTTATTGTCTTTATACTGCAATCATTAGTGACATTAATGGATATTACTACCAATATTCAAATTATTTAACTAGAGGCTCAGCACTGAGCTGAGCCTGTGTCGCTCACCTTGCATTCTGCTCTGAAGAAACTTAATACAGAACATTCCATAGTCTATAGGTGCTTCCCACAGGCCTCTACATTAACATTTTTTTTAACTTGTCCCTTCGGACATTACTAACTAAAACGAGTTGCAAATCAAAATCTTTTGGTCTTGTTTTATACTCGGCTATAAAAAAAACTTCCGGTAGGGGATGGGGGTGACCTCGGGCCTCAATTCTTGGGGCAATTAATTTATCTATTCACCACGATCATAAATATATATGATTTGGGGAGGGGATCTCAACCATTAAAAAGTTTACCTCAGGTAGGGGTTGGGATGACCCCCCGGGCCTGAGCTATAATGCATTTAATTTGCCTAGTCACCCTGATCATAAATATATATGGTTTAGGGGTGGGGATCTCAACCATTAAAAAGTTCACTTCAGGTAGGGGGTGGGGTATACCCCCCAGGGCCTGAGCTATAAGGCATTTAATTTGCCTAGTCACCCTGATCATAAATATATATGGTTTAGGGGTGGGGATCTCAACCATTAAAAAGTTCACTTCAGGTAGGGGGTTGGGGATGACCCCCAGGGCCTGAGCTATAATCCATTTAACTTGCCTAGTCACCCTGATCATAAATATATATGGTTTAGGGGTGGGGATCTCAACCATTAAAAAGCTCACTTCTGGTATGGGTGGGGTATGACACCCCCACCGGGGCATGAGCTATAAGGCATTTAATTTGCCTAGTCACCCTGATCATAAATATATATGGTTTAGGGGTAGGGATCTCAGCCATTAAAAAGTTCACTTCAGGTAGGGGTGGGGTATGGACCACCCCCCTCCTACCAAGTTTCAATTCATTTGGCTAAGGGGTTTCAGACCAGAAGATTAAAATGCGAAAAGTTAACGGATGACGGACGATGGACGCCAAGTGATGGCAAAAGATCACATTGCCTTTGGCAAGGTGAGCTAAAAAGTTAGTTACCCCCCAAGAGGCCCCAACTGATTTCTAAATGTTATAAACGGTCAGTGACCGTTTATCACTTGTAAATATACTGTCAACGCATTTTGACTGCTCAAATAGAACGATTACAGTATAAATCAAGTTACGCAGTCAGAAGTCGTCATAATTCCGAGAACGAAACTGTTGAATAGGAAAAGTATAGGAAGTTTGAAAGAGGAGAATTGAGTCATAGAGACTATGTTTGTATATTGAGCTATACATTTCAACCTTTGATTTGAAACCAGAACTTAGTTTTACCAGTATATACCTCATGTTTTATTTATTAACTTTCTAATTAAAAAAAATGACTTTAACTCCACCAGTGTAAAATAGCAGCAAACGCATAGCTTATTTTTTGGCACAAATGATACCTAAGGTTTTAAAAATGTATCAGCGCAAATGTAGCATTGGCACAAATGATCACATTTTTGGCGCAAACGGATATCGCCTGTAGAAACAAAACAAATATTACATTATGATTTTAAGTATTAATTGGTTTAAATCCTGTCATATGACTTATTGTTAATTCTGATATTGTTTGATTAACTGGTTGATTAACATTAATCTGAATCTAACAGGTCTGAGAGTCTTCCAGGATATTTACAAAAGATCAAATTCAAATATTTTGCAATCCAACTATTCCATGTCACATCTATTCTTCTTGTACCAGAAATGTACAGTTGCTATGTATTCTACCAAAATATAATAAGTCTGAGAGTCTTCCAGGAGATTTATCAAACTTTGGATTCAAGTATTTTGACACTTCATGTCCTGAAGCATATACATGACTAAGTACAAACCACAAACAAGCTTGGGCTTGGCCAACATACAAGGTTTAAACATTAACTTATCTGACCTGGATATCAATGGACAAGATCAGAGTTATGTCATAATTATACTTGACACTCCAACATGTCTAAATACATATACATACAAAATATGAAGGCACTCGATCCTAAGAAATTAAGCCATTTCTTCAGTAAAAGTTTTTCCATATATATATTATAGAATATGCCTTAAGAGATTTGCATAAAAATATTACTGACCATTACTAAATCTGTATAATGAAGTGGCTTCTCCATATTCAAACTTAAATAAAATATCACAGCTGGGTGAACGATGTAGGCACAATAAGTCAGTCTACCTAGTGGAGCCCAGACTTTCCAGGAGAGAAAACTATTAACTGGACCTGGAAAAAAAATATAATGTAGTGTATATGGTATGCACGATGAAGGGAAGAATGGGTCTATATTAGGAATAAAACAAAAAACAAAAAATACTACACTGTCAGGACAGTTTAAAAATCCGGTAGTAAAATCGCAGAGAGAGGCAAAATCGATACCCTAACACACAAATACATGTAAATTACCGTTCACTTTCCTGGCTTGGTACAGACCCTATTAGACTGATCATGTGACTATTGTTGTACCATGATATTCTGGCTCTTAATAATTTATTCATAATTCTGTTGGCACAAATCCAAAATGTTTGCATAGAAAGCAATGATCTGTTAAGCATTGGACTCTCCTTATCTTGTATGAGATCAAATCAAACACTTATAAAATGGCTATCTGCTGCTTCTCCAATAAGCATACAGCATTAAGGAGTAAGAGCAAAGACTGGTTGGCTCAAAATCAGGATAATGTGTCCGAGTGGAGCAACATGTCTACCCATGGATTGTTGTCTCGATGAGCTAGCACTATAAAAATCTAAAGGACTAAGCGCGTTGGTCTAGTATAAATTGGACCTCGTCATCATCTCACTGAAAAGTAACTTGTTCTCGCTATGATATAGCTGATTTTTTTTTTATTGATTTTTGGTGTTTAATGCCACTTTCAGCAATATTTCAGCTATATCATGGCGACCAGTTTTAGTGGTGGGAGAAGCCAGAGTACCCGAAGAGAACCACCAACCATGGGCAAGCAATTGGTAAACTTGATCATTTGCGGCTGTGAGTAGAGTGCACCCTTTTTTGTAATTTACAAAGCCGGGCGCGAATCCACGCCGTATTGGTGATAGGCTTGTATGAGTTGTTAGGTAATCCAACTACCTAACTCATTGAGCCACCCGAGCCCTGTGATATAGCTGAAACACTGCTGATTTGGCAGTAAAACAACAATCACTAACTCCTTATCAAAGAAAATGTAAATAATGTGACTGTCTAGATGATGAATCTCATTTCTTTTTTAACAGAGATATTAATAAAAAAAAAAAATTTAATAGCAACGTTTTTAAAATACTATAAAGAAGGTCACTATTATTTTAATAACTTTAATACAATTGAAAAATTAAATATAATATTAAATCCATCAACACCTGAAGATATCAAACTGGTGGTTTCTTTTATTCAACAGTCATTAGAACTGAAGAAAGGAGACATATAACCATATAGACATATAACCATATAACCATATAGACATATAACCATATAGACATATAACCATATAACCATATAGACATATAACCATATAACCATATAGACATATAACCATATAGACATACATGTATAACCATATAGACATATAACCATATAGACATACATGTATAACCATATAGACATATAACCATATAACCATATAGACATATAACCATATAGACATACATGTATAACCATATAGACAGTGCCGGATTTACCATTGTGCTTAGGTGTGCTTAAGCACAGGGCTCCATTGGTTCCTGCCAAAATAATATTTGTACATGTCTGACCTAATATAACGTAATATTTTAACTATTCCTACATTTCCTGAGCATGTATGCCTGACTGACTGTGTAGGCCTATCCTTCAGGGCCCAAGTAAGGGGCCTCATAACTTAACTAGCACAGGACTTCATTTGTCCTAAATCCGGCACTGCATATACATATCTTCTATCAAACATTTTCACATGTAAACAGAAAAATATTTTTATTGGCGATATTAGTTATTTAACCTTTTATTTTTATTGGCGATATTAGTTATTTAACCTTTTATTTTTATTGGCGATATTAGTTTTTTAACCTTTTATTTTTTGGCATCAGATCATCTTAAGACTTCTCTTTTTATTCTTTGAATTTCTTACAAACCAATGTATGTTTCCATATACATATTGTATATAGACGTCAAGTTAAATACAAAATTAATAATATTTACTTGATAATGAACAATTTACCTGGTGGGTATATTTACTTTCAAGGAGTAAAATACTTTGTAGTTTTTTAAAAGTTGATATTCAATCTTGTACTTAATATCAGCCTTTTTGAACCTAGTTTTTAAAAGTTGACATTCAATTTTGTAATATTTTTTTTTTTAGTAATTCTTTAAAAAAATATTCCACCAAAAACAAAGACAAACAACTATGACTTTGAATATCAGTTGAAGAGCAGACTCGGAATTATTCTAATTTTCCGGCCCGTGGAATATTTAAAAATCCAGGGAGATAATCGTAAATAATTTCCGCTAGATGGCGCTTCACAAACCCAAACAATTATACGTACTTTGAAAACTACGTTTTTCTTGTATTAAACCAATGAAAATAATTGAAATATGATTAAAAATCAATCACATTTATATTTATTAATGGTCATGATTTTTCAGTCTGGTATAAAATCGGTATGCGATGAATGTAAAAATAACGTTTTTTTTTCTTAACCTCGGAAAATCCAAGGATACGTCCTTGGAAAATCGTATTTTTTTTTGTCGCGTATGTTTACACTTTTTGCATCTGACAGAATAAAGTTCCAGTGTAGGAAAAAAATTAAAAACTGGTTCCTTAGACAAAATAATATCTATACTTCATTGGGTTAAAGGGAATTTACATCACTCGTAACAGTTTAAGAAAAATAGTCCATTTTCCAGCATCACCCAAACAAAGACAATGGCTCCTCCCATTTTGCTCGTATAATCAATATTCACACGTGTGTATTTACACATGTAAACAATGGAATACAAACTGTAGCAGTAGGCATGTGAGGTATTACACTGCTTTGGTGTACAATGCAAATTGTCTCGAAATTCGATACATTTAACCCGTTCTGTCAATCACATGGGTTCACAAATAATTCTGTCGGTGTCACGATGAGGGTTGTGATGTCGATTCCATTTTCCACTAGAATATTGTAGTTTTCTGTCAAAATATTTACACATGCTTACCAATGTGTAATAGCTATTCATGTGTCACTTTCAGATTCATTGTTTACATGTGTAAAATCCACTAAAACCTGAACTTGTATACACCACCCCCCCTTTTCTGAAAGTCAAACTGTCAATGGGTGCATGAAGGCAGACCACCAGGCCCTTGCATAAACTGACTTTTCTGTAAACGAGAAGATTTGACTAATCGCTACTGGCACCTCTCATAGAGGTGAGATCAACTGCTGTTTTATACTTTTTGTCAAAAATGCATATGCATTCAAAGATGATGTCTATTTTTGTAGAATGTGTGAGGCTTGATTTAGAAAATCACTTGAAATGTCCCACGATACAGAAGCAACATCAACTGACAAGCAAAGGAAAATTCAGAAAATATGAGACAGCCATAGATAGAAGCTGTGCATTTGAAACAAATGATTTAAATTTAACAAGCAGCAAACGTTGACAGCTATGGTTATTTGTCATATGACCAATGTGAATTTATACTACATACTGCAGTTAATGCAGAAAATAATGACTGTAGTAAAAAACATGTATGCTTTTTGCAACATATGAACATGCGTGAAAAAAATGGTGACCATTCGATATCAGTTAATGTTTTAATTTTTTTCCAGTCGTGATTTCAGATTGAGCTAGATCAGAATAACAAGGAAACATGTACATCTAGTAAATTTTTTCTCTGTATTGATCACTACAAGAAATATAAAAATTTCAAACCCCAACTAGAATGTTGCATTTGTGAAAAGTATATACAGTCAAAGGTTGGTATGTTGGATGACCAAATTGACATGTTAAACATATATTTTGTATACATCAATCAGATATTGCAGATAGAAAAAACACATTTTCCAAAATCTCTGCCTGTCTCTCATGTTACAAACACTTCAATATATTTTTGAGATCTGAAAAATCTGATTCAAACAGAAATATTCTGCTTTCGCCAGCTTTTGGAATATGTGATTGAAAACTTCAAGTCATATCACCATTTGTTAGTGACATAAGTGTATAGCTTACACTTGAAATACAAAAAGATTGTTACTGTCCATCAACAAGAAGCTTGCCCCTTTAATATTTGCTTCAGTTCAATCAGATTGTGAAACTGATGCCACAATAGGTCCATTTAAATTGTCCTATTGTTATAGAAAGAGCTAGTCTATAGGTGACCAATCAACCATTGCAGAGTCACCTGTTGGACATTTAAATCTCTCATCTTGGTTTACCTGGTTTGCAAGGATGTTATTGTATCAACAGACTCAAAAAGTTTCTTTTCAAATACCCAATGCAATTGCAGCTGAGATAGAATATGGTTCTCCACACAGGAATCACAGTATTTTATGAACAATATAGATCCAGTAATTCCCAATTAAAAAAAATATAAGTCTGTTGGCCACTGGTCCCCCGACAACAAAGTTATATCGTAGGTTTAAGTTTTGAAATGAAGTTTTAAATTGGGAGTAACTCTGGTTAGATTTATGAAATTAACATTTTTTATTATACCCCCAACTCAGCGGGAGATATATAGTGTTCATGATGTCCGTCCGTCCGTCTGTCTTTCCGTAGCTGAAGTCATTGATCAGAATTTGTATGGCACACCAATACTGACTCCTGGTGATATTGTTATAATGGACAATTGCAGATTCCATCACTTTAGACTTATCCAGAATCAGCTGCAACATTTATTAACAGTGAATGGCATATTGCTGATTTATCAACTTCCATATCACCCAGAACTTAACTCTTGTGAGTATTGTTTTAAACTAATAAAAGATGGAATAAAAAGGGAAAATCACTTTTATGAAGAACACATGGAACTTGTAATATCTAACTCTGTTTTAGACAATATCATCAGGAGAATTTCTGAAAATATTTTTTACAATTGTGGATATATTCGTTGACAAGGATTATGTCTCTTTACTGAACAAGTTTAACTGGATAATTAATTACTCCTAACAATTAGTGCTGAAAAAATTGTCTCAGTATTTACCAGTAAGACTGTCATTTATGAATGTCTTTTATTAAATATTGATTTCTTAATTTTCTAAAATTTGCTTTTTTAATTAATATTCTGTTTTACATTGGAAGCAAGAAATTGGATCATTAAAGGACAAAATCAGAAACACAAAAACACACTTAAAAATAGAAAGGCACATCAATGAAAAACAGGGACACAATGAAATGAACAAAGCTAAACTTCTTCTTCTATACCAAATATTCATTACATCCTTGCAAAGAGATTTAAATGTCCAACAGGTGACTCTGCAATGGTTGATTGGTCACCTATAGACTAGCTCTTTCTATAACAATAGGACAATTTAAATGGACCTATTGTGTCATCAGTTTCACAGTCTGATTGAACTGAAGCAAATATTAAAGGGGCAAGCTTCTTGTTGATGGACAGTAATTGAATGTTAAATTTGCATCATTCATTTTCTGTGGTCAATATTATTGGATTTTCTGTCATGAATATAAAAAAAAAGAATCTGTCAGGTCATTTAATTAGTTTGTCTGATTAGAGTAAAGACATAAGATTAAAAGGAATCATTTTTGTAAAAAGAATAACAATATAGTTTTAATAAGAAAAAATTCAGTAAGATGATTGCTAGACATTTAATTGTTTTTTATAGGTTAGGGTTATGGTGTTTAATGCCACTTTCAACAATATTTCAGTTATATCGTGGTGATAAGTTTTATTGTTGATGGAAACCTGAGAACCCATAGAAAACCACAGACCTGTCACAAATCACTGACAAACTTGATCACCTATTGTTGTATCGAGTACACCTCGCCATGAACAGGATTCGAACTCACAACTTTAGTGGTGATAGGCACTGATTGCACAGGTAGTTGTAAATCAAACTACCATACAATCACGACCACGATGACCCCTGTTTTTTTATGATTGAGGCAAAAACAAAATAAGATAAAGAGAAATAATATTCATAAATTTTTATTTATTTTTTTAAATTACTGGTTTCTTGCCTTTTTGTCTTTTTTTCTCATTTATACAGTAACCATGATAGCCAATGGAATCTAGGCATCCATCTTTTTAGTCTATGACATTTACAAATTGTCGTTTTCCATTTATAGTTTTATTGGCGGAAACTTGGAGCGTTTAATTACACTGGTTTTATTCTGGTATAAATTGAAACTATCTTTAACAGTTTTGTAAAGCTTTAAGTACCGTCACGGATAAACGGGGAGAGAAAATGGATACTATAAAGGTTATTTGACTCTATAAATTGTTTTCTTCCCCCGTTGTACACCAAAGACTTGAAACTTTCAGATTATTATCGGCAAACACTCTATATCGCAGGAAGCCATAAAATGCATTTATGCGACAGTTGTTAAAACACTTTTTCATTTTCAAGGATATTGATTCTTAAAAGAATATGATATGTTTATGGTCATCAGGAAATTTAGTGCAACAACAGTTACTATAGAGTAATGTCATAATAATAGACCTGCTACGCACTTCACAATAACAAATATATCTAGGGATGATTTTTTTTTTCAGTTATTTAACTGATTTTGGCCATTTTCCTCTGATAAAAATACAGTACATCATGCCCATGTGGTCACCTCTATTAAGCAGTCACCTGTATTAAGAGGTCACATTTTCTTGTCATGTTACAGAATATTTCATATGAATTGAACCTCTTTCTTTAAGAGGTCACCTGTCTTATAAGACCACTTTTTATTTATCCCACTGGTGACCTCCTATTACTGGTTTGACTGTATTTAGAAAGTTGCAGGACATGGTCAGAGCAGATAAAAAATAACACCCTTTGAAAGTGGGTGTTGATGGTATCAGCTATTTTTCATTGATTTTCAATTACTTTATTTTCTAACTAGAATCATCCCTGTATATCTAACAATGATTTTATTTCTTGTGTTAAAATTGTAACAATTGATCAATGTCACAGATTTGGGGGGGAATGTGGACAACAGGTTTAGCTGTTTTTGGCCTACTTATTAAGTTAAAGGTAGGTCTACCCTACTGGTTTTCATTGTACAACATAAAACAATAGACATTAGGAAGGGAGGTTATGGTGTTTAATGCCACTTTCAACAATATTTCAGTTATATCGTGGCGGTTAGTTTTATTGGTGGAGGACCCGGAGTACCAGGAGAAAACCTAGAATTAGGACAATTAGTGCTTATTATAGGTCAAATACTAACAAATACCCATTTGTATTGTAAATCCCTTTTGTTTTGTTTATTTAGATTTGGTCAAATCAGTACATTTATTTAGTTTCAGATATTTACCTATAAATAAAAAATACCAAAAATATTTACCAAAATTTACATACTGGACCATCTCTACATTGAAATCTTTATTTGTTCTGTACATTTAATATTTTTCAAAGTGAATATAGAGGCCGTCGTGGTTATGATCATATGGTAGTTGGATATAAAATTACCTATGCAATCAGTGCCTATCACGACTGAAGTTGTGAGTTCAAATCCCGATCAGGCATGGTGTACTTGTACATTGTGTGATAAAGTTTGTCAGTGACTTGCGGCAGGTCGATTGTTTTCTCTGAGTACTCCTGTATCCTCCACCAATAAAACTGGCCGCCACGATATAGCTAAAATATTGTTGAAAGTGGCATTAAACACCATAACCCTAATCCTATTCTTCAAAGTGAATATTTTCTGCATCAACTTCTATCTAGCATATCTAGGGTTAAGGTTACATTTAGAATTATTTTCCAACCTCAATTTCAATTGGCAGTTCTGCAAAATGTGACTTGCAACAGGTCGATGGTTTTCTCCAGGCACTATGGGCTCCGCCATCAATAAATTTGACCTCCACAATATAAATGAAATATTGTTAAAAGTGACGTTGAACACCATAACCCTAACCCTATTCTTCAAAGTGAATATCAGCATCAACTTCTATCTAACATGTTATAAATGGTTAAAGGTTACATTTAGAATGGTTTTCTTACCTCAATTTCAATTGTCATTTCTGCAAAATATTCCCTGACTGACATAGATTTGGCAGAAAAAAATCAAGAAGAGGAAATTTTGAACCAGTCTGGCTATATGCAATCCTCGACGTTAGACACTAGCCTGTTCCCCTAGACTAGTGAAAATTACTTTGGGCTAGTGGTCGTGAAACATCAGTAGCCCGATCGGTCTAGTAAAATTCTTGAGTCATGCATGTAGGTAAAAAATTAGAAGGCAAGGACTGTATATGTATCCCAATAATGAAAACAGTTCTTAAATAATGTAATTAACTCATTAAAACTAAGGTTCTCCTCCCTCAAACACAGGTGATTTTAGCCGATTTTCGCTATCCTGTTTTGGCCCTTTGGTTCTCCTGCTCCTGAAGACTTTTGAATTATTTGGTTTTCCAGTCTATTGACTTTGGGCTTACCTGATTAAGGTTATTCCAGAAACGTGTCTTGATTTTTCTATCTTAACCAGGCTCCTGGGTAAGACAAGCTAAACACGCTTTTTCCTGCAAAGTAAATTCTCGATTTATCAATATACATCCATGTCTTGGCAGTATTTTAAATGTATTTCATAATAAAATATATAGACAGTATCTTAAAATGCTACCACAACAGTGATAAAAAAAATTATTTTTTATTTACCTTAGTTACTAACAAGGGAGAACACTCCATTATTTTCTCAAAGTAAACAAACACGATAGAAAGGGGTGAGAAAAAGAGTCAAACACTGTGAAAGGTACAAGATTGTTAAATCTGAGAACCATTGGATAAGATTTATATCATATTCGACTCAGCAAGCCTTGTCCGATACGATTTAAATCTTACCCTCAGGTGTCACAGATTTGACGATCTTGCACCTCTCCTGGTGTTAGACTTATATGTCTTTATTACATAAGGATATGGCGGTAAGTGTATAATTACTTGAATAATGTTTGCTTGTAGCAATATCAATTTACTACATAACATGAGAGGCTGCTGGTATTGTATTTATTTTTTTTTCTTCTTCCAGATGATTAGGTAGGAAAAGACAACTCTCAGAGATGACCATGACATTTACCGCATTTATAATGTACTCCATTGCAAACATTATAGGAATATTGCTCTTCTGGTTATACAAAAGACGGGACAAGAAGAAAAAACCGTCAGAAGCTAACGTGGCAGAAAATGAAATATTTCGAAAAAGACGATTGAAACATCAGCCATCTTTGTTTGCGTTGCTAGGACTCAGTCATCCAGATCAATCATTCTGTTCTATAGAAGATCATTTTCATAGTTTTTCTGAAGTTAGTGATGCATGTAAGAGAGCCGGGTTGGAGAAATGTGGGTTAATTATCGGTATTGATTTTACCGCTAGTAACGAGTGGCAGGGTCGAAAAACATTCAGTAGTCATTGTTTGCACAAGGTAATTCCAGGAAAAATTTATAACCCATACCAAAAAGTCATATCTATAATTGGTCAAACGCTAGAACCATTTGATGATGATAATCTAATACCTGCGTATGGATTCGGCGATACTGCCACAAATGACGAGGATGCATTTTGTTTTCTTGATAATGGCAATGCATGCAAAGGATTTTCGGAAGTCTTAGAAAAATACAATGATTATGCAACAAAACTGAGTTTTAGTGGACCAACAAGTTTTCAACCAATCATAAGCAAGGCAATAGAAATTGTAAAATCACGTAAATCCTATCATATACTTATAATAATAGCAGACGGTCAAGTGAATGAGGAAAGTAAAACCATTCAAGCGATCGTTGAAGCATCAAATTATCCATTGAGTATCGTTGTAGTGGGTGTTGGTGATGGACCATGGGATATGATGGAAGATTACGATAATTTTTTACCAAACAGAAAATTTGATAACTTTCAATTTGTAAACTATCATTCCGTGACTTCTAAGGTGAAAAATCCTGATGCAAATTTAGCATTACATGCAATGATGGAAATCCCACATCAGTACAGAATCATAAAAGCATTGGAATATATTGATGTATAACATCAACATTCATGGATTTATGTCCCTTGCTGTCAAGAATGGTTGGTATCAGAGAGTTATCTTCAAGAATGTTTGGATTTCTTACTGTTAAGAATTATTGCTACAGAGAGTTGTCACCCTGACTATCAAGAATGATTGCTATAGAAAGTTGTCTCCCTTACTATCAAGAATGATTGCTACAGAGGGTTGTTTCCCTTACTATCAAGAATGATTGCTATAGAGAGTTGTCTCCCTTACTATCAAGAATGATTGCTAGAGGGTTGTCTCCCTTACTATCAAAAATGATTGGATAGAATGTTGTTTCCCTTTACAATCAAGAATAAATGCTACAGAGCGTTGTCTATCTCACTAAGCAAGAATGAGTGGATAAAGAGAGTTGTCTCCCTTGGTTTCAAGAATAATTGGCAACAGATACTTATTTGTCTTCCTGTCTGTCAAGAATGATTTGCCACAGATGATTTATCTCCCTTACTGTCAAGAATGATTGGATACAGAGAGTTCTCTCCCTTGCTATTAAGAATAATTGGCAACAATAATGATTATCTACAGAGGATTATCTCCTTTTCTGTTAAGAATGGTTGGGGACAGAGAGCTTTCACCTGGTGGTAATAATTTTGGAAATTTGCATGCAGTTTTCAATCAGAAGGCCATGTTGCTAATGGAATCAGTTGATCGAGAATGATAATTCTGAAATACTTATTTTTACAAACATGATATCAAATTTTAAGTTCTGCTCGCCAATCCTGAGTAATGATAATCTTCTATATTTACATGATTCAAATGTAATTTGAGACACTTATAACTTTTGAAAAAGGGATATTATTTCCAATTGTTTACATTCCATTGATGTTTTAGTCACATTATTTATTCTTTATTTGGAAAAACTGTAGCAATAAGCTTTTTGCTGTTTTTCTCTATTTTGTACTTTTATTTATTTTTTTGGTTTTATGTTTTGTAAGAAGATGATTGGTAACCTGACAATTAACAGTTTGTGGAGAAACATTGCAAGTTTTCATTAAATTGTCTTCCCTAATATTTCTCATAATCAGACCATTGTATGTAACTTGATATTTATCATGCACTTTTATTTAGTCATTTTGTTGAAAACACTGCAGAGCTGTAATGATTGTGTTATTATATTATAAAGTGCATTAGTAGTTTGATATTTAAACAATCCTTACTTTTAACAAAACAATGTTATAAACATGCTGAATTTAGTTGAGGGTGTTATGGTAGATTACCACATGAAGAAAAAACGATCACCTGAGACGAAATCGATGGTGATGTTTTTTTTCTGAGTATTGTAATCTACCATATCACCCTTAACTAAAGGCAGCATGATTTTTATTATACTGAATGCCTATTTTTATTCTTAAACAAATAATATTGGTATATTATCAATAAATACAAGTATATTTCAACATTTTAATATTCCGTAAAACTTGGTCGGAACAGTTGGTATTTTCTGGTGTTCTGCAAACTTCTGTCTCAGCAGATGCTATTGTCATTGCTATGCATGTAATACCACCTGTTGCTAAGAAAGGCGGAGATTACTAAAAATTATTGAAAAGTACTACATGGCTCTAGACCATTGAATTTAATGGATTAGCCAATAAATTTGCATAAAGTATAAAATATATATATATATTTCACAATTTCTGGATTTTTATTAAAATACTACTTTGTACAATTCAAATTTAGCTATTAGATTTGTTCCAGAAATTTGTTCAAAAATAATCTAGTAACTGACAGTAACTGAAAGAAACAACCAACAGTCAATTAAGTGTTTTCCGCTTCGCTCTACACAAGATGCAGGGTACCAGGAGAGTTCTGGGGTACCAGGAGACTTACGCATTTAGTAGACATACAAAGTACATACACATTTGTATTGCAGTATAAATTAAGTTATTCAAAGTTAATACCCTCTGAAAGTATTTGGGTAGCCTTTGTAGGGTTTAGACAGCTCTTCTTTCCTTTATTATTACTATTTCTTGAATCAAACCGTTTGAGGTAAAGCTATATACCTCCATATTAAGCCACTAATATTTCTGTAACAGCTTGCTATTGGTGTATTCTTTAGAGAACATTATTTTGTTATTACAGATGGTGGTGCTATTGTATATTGTAATGTATTTAAAACTATAATTACTGACTAAAAAAATGTTTTTGAATCAAAATTGTATTTATCTGTCTGACAAGTGACTGTGATACTGTTCTCTAAAACAGAAGCTATTTGTATTCCTGTGTTATAATACCTCTAAAATCAGAGCTATTTGCATTCCCTTCTCCCGGTACTCTGGTACTGACTGCCACGATATAAATGAAATATTGTTGAATGTGGCGTTCAACACCATAACCCAAACCCTAACCCAATTTCACATATGAGCAGCATTATAAAATAATATAGTTGCAGTTGAAAGTTGCATAATGATTTTGGTCATACATATATATGTGACATTTTATTTAAAAACGGAGAAAGAATTTTAAATATAGATTTTATCTATTTCTCAGTTAATCAGTCTGTGTAAGCTGTTTGGGATTTTTGTTTTTTGGTTTATATTGTTTTAATTGGATTAAATGTCTGGAAAATGTTTATAACCTGACATATAAACATTGATTTATTGAGGAAGAAAAGAATACTGTAAAAAAAAAATATAAATAGAATAATTTTATACCCAGAATCCTTTTTCTCTGTCTGGAAGCCAAACAATGTTTGGTTGAGTAGAAACGTTGTAGACGACACAAGTCACAAATTAAAAATGTTTTACAACTTTCAACAGAAACCATAGACTTGGTACAAGTTCCTTTCTTAATAATTCCTTTAAAACTGCTGCTATCAAAGTTCAGATCTTGACTTAACCATTTGTATTTACTAACAACATTCCTTTATGACTTACATGATTGATATTTTTTATTGATTTTTGGTGTTTTAATGCCACTTTCAACAATAGTTCAGCTATATCATGGCGACCAGTTTTAGTGGTGGAGGAAACCGGAGTACCTGAAGAGAACCACCGACCATGGGCAAGCAACTAGTAAACTTTTATCACTTGCGGCTGCGAGTCGAGTGTACCCTTTTTTGTAATTTACAAAGCCAGGTGCGAACCCACGCCGTATTGGTGATAGGCTTGTATTAGTTGTTAGAGATCCAACGACCTAACTCATTGAGCCACCCGAGCCCCCTTTATGACTTACAAGTGGAGTATAGGACTTGTAATCAATATTACTAACAACATTCTTTACTAAGTTAAGATTTCAACTTTCATGGGAACAGTTTATTTAAGGGGGTTATTAATCAAAAAGGGACTAGTAGCAAATCTACAGGGAACTATAAAAAGTATTGAAAGTTTAGAAAAGTAAACATGACTCACTTTTGGCACAATAAAGTATTGTACTAATACAGAGGAATATTATCACATTCTGTCTATATGGTATAGTTCAATATGATATATATTCTGCTTGCGGTACAATACTCTTCAATATTAATGCAATTATCGTATCAGAAAATTAGACTGGGAGAACTTGAAAGATTAACATCTGGATGTATTACCAGTCTCATACTCTCAGTCTGTAAGCTTAATTATACATTTTAAGCTGGTCCCCTGTTCTCTTTTATGGCTGAGACCAGTTATAAACATTATTTACATTTTTATTTTTTATTTTTGGGAGACACTTTTGGAAACAGTATCCAAATATTTGATTACATATGTAATTTATAAGGAAACAATGAACAGCCCCAATAATTGTTATACAGTCAAACCTGTATTAAGAGGTCACATTTGAGACAAAGACAAAGTGGCCTTATAAGACAGGTGACCTCTTAAAAGAGGTTCAATTCATATGAAATGTTCTATGACAGGACAAGAGAAAGGTGACCTTTTAATACAGGTGACTGCTTAATAGAGGTGACCACATGGGCAGGTTTGACTGTATATAGCTTCTCTTTCTATTATCTGTGGATTACAATATATCTCCACTCAAGAACTTTAAAATTTAACTATCGAGTGTGGAGTAATATCTTCTCCCATTATTACGGCGTTTTAACCCCGCTGAACCAGTGGGGGTAAAATCTGTAATCCTCTAGAGGATTAAAATGTCTCGTGCCTTTCCCCGCATTAATTTCAAATTTTGAAATCAAGTTCGTGTTAAATAATGGGAGAAACAAATTCTCCTTCAGTTGCCCATGTGGGCGACGATATTTCTCTACTCTCGAGAGTTAAATTAAAAATATCGTAACCCACGGGCAACTGAAGGAGAATCTATATAGTAATCCACAGGTAGCAGAAGGAGAATCTTTTTCTGCTTAGGAGATGACCAAAATGTCAAAAATATTTTGAAGTAGTTAATTTCTGTCGTTAATGACCGCTGAAATGAAAATTGATAGGAATTCTCATTCAGAAATTTAACCACCATGGTAATTAAAATATTACGAAAAATGAACTAACTTGTTTAAAGGGGCATTATCTGCCAAAATCGTAAATTTTTGTTACCCATAAAAACTATCAGATATGATTGATGCCTTAATAAAACATGTTTCTGTAACTTATAAATGTTATGAAGTGTACGCGCATCGGGGAAAAAAGGTGCAACTGCTCGTGTTTTGAGATCGATCAAGAAATGGACGCCATCTTATTATTTATCGTCATTGTTTACAGAGTTTGCCGAATCATCATTAAATCAGTACAACAATGCACTTATTTCTTATTTTCTGTGAATCTGCTTTTAGTTGGCGTTAATTACGGACAAAGAACCATGCAAGTTTGCAGTTAATAAGCGACAAAATACAAATTATTTGTTTTACCTGTCACTAGTCAGGTCAGTTGCATATGGAGAAAGCGAGGTCAATTTATTTGCTTGCAAGGCAATAATCAATCAATGGTAATGTTCGTTCTCAAAAGGCGAAAAGTGGTACGATAAGCTGTTTAATGTGAAATATTTACCTTTATTTCATAATTTTAAAGCTATTTAAAACATGTAATTTTTTTGGTCAAAATCGTAGCTAATGCCTCTTTAAACATGCTAATAATGGGAGAAAAAGGATTATGTATTTTCTGTTCTCTATTTTAGCTCACCTGGCTAGTAATATATATATTTTTTTGCCTTCATGAAACATACTACATGTAGTTCAGTTTCAAAGGAAACCGCAAGATTTGCTTGGCAGATCGTTTTCCTGAAGAGATGAAGTTGAATATAATATAACATAAATCCCTTACGTTACAAAATGATTTCTGTCAATAAATATTGACAGGTACAATTATTTTGTCATAATATTCCGTCACCATTGACAAGTTCTTATCCTTAAGTCTACTTTTCGTCATTTATTGTGTTAAGAAATCTAATTATAAACAAATTAAGACACAATTTTTAAATTGAAGAAAACAATTTGTTCTCCATTAACCTTTTTGATGTCTTGTTCAACATGTTTTTATTTATAATTGATTTTGTTGTGTATTTAATATCATGTGGGTACCTATCCCACCACTCTCTGTTCTATCCATTGTGCTTACAAAGACGAACATTTTTTGTTGTTTATTTTTGTTGTTTTTATTTTTGTAATGAGGTCTGAAAATAAATAAATGATTCCAGATTAAATTGTATCAAATAATTATATGCAAACTGCTTTCATTCAAAATGTACATGTATACCTTTTGCAATTACAGTATTATTATTATTTTTTATTTTTTTTTATAATGAATGTTGTGAAATCTTGTAGAAGCAATTTTTTCTGGTAGTGAAATTGAGATTTAGAACAGATTTGGTTTATGGTGTTTAACACCACTTTCAACAATATTTCAGTTGGTTCACACAGTCAGTTTGATTGGTTTGGTTGGTTTATGGTGCTTAATGCCATTTTCAGCAATATTTCAGTTTTATTTTGTGGGGATCAGTTTTATTGGCGGAGGAAACCGGAGTACCAGGAGAAAACCACCGCAACCTGTCGTAAGTCACTGACAAACTTGATCACATAATGTTGCAACAAGTGAACCTCGCCATAAGTTTGATTCAAACTCACAATGTTAGTGGTGATAGGCACTGATTGCATGGGTAGTTGTAAATCCAAATACCATATGATCATGATCACAATGGCCCACATCATCTGTAATAATTCCAAAGTTAGATAGGAAACAGGTTTCATTCAAAATTTATACCTATTGCATTTTTTTTTGGGCTCATTTTCAATTTGTAGAACCTACTATTTTTTGTCGGAAGTTGAGATTTAAAACGGTGACAATTATTTTGAACTTTAATATATTATTAAAAGATATTAGCCACATTTTCTGTGTGTAAAGCTTCCTTTTAGGCAAGTATTCTAAAAAAATTAGCATTATTAATTTTTATTTGGCATTATTTATCACCATGGTGATGTGGGAGAATTGTTGTATAGCGTAAGGCAACATAACATATCTTTGTGTTGAATACAGGCCACTCTACTGTCCACAACTATTTTATTTATTTATAGTTATTTTACTATTGTGATTGTAAAATTGAACAATTGATACGCTACAGAAATTTAGTCATTGTACCTTGTTGGTATCCATGCCAACATATATGCATGTACAGTTTACTTCCTTTCAGGGGAGATAATTTGTTTAGTGAGAAAACACTATAAAGATTCAATGTAGATTTTTTACATTTCTTTTTAGCTCGCTTAGCCCACAGTATCTTACAGATTTGTCTCTATCATTTCGCTAGATTTTTCATTTAAACATCGAGATACTGTGCTTAGCCAAAGGCCAAATGAGCTTTAAGTATCACTTGGTGCCCATCATCTTTAACTTTTTCACATTTTAGTATTCTTTTGCGAAATTGTTTGACAAAAAGAACAAAATTTTGTACACTTGATCCCAAGAGGAGATTCAGATTTATGCAGATGAAGTTGATCCTGGATTGTGAGGGTCTTGTAGAGGGCCTAGAAGGGGAGAATTAAGTAAATAGTAAAATATTTTAAATAAGTCTTCTTTACCAGACGAGTGATTTTAAGTTTTGAATAAATATAAATTAGTATTCAAATGCAAAGCTACAAAATCACTGACTCCAGGTTTCCTGTCCTTTTATCTAAACAAAATAAAAACTGAAATCTGGTTGTCCATATTTTTATATTTTGTATATCATCAAATCTGATGTTCAAATTACTGTTTAAGGGGAGACAATCCAATAATTGTTTGACAAAAGGAACACAATTTTGTACAGTTGATCCCAAGAGGAGATTCAGATTTATGCAGAGATGAAGTTGGTCCTGGATTGTGAGGGTCTTGTAGAGGTCCTAGAAGGGGAGAATTAAGTAAATATTAAAATATGTTACATAAATTTTCTTTACTAGACGAGTGATTTTAAGTTTTGAATAAATATAAATTAGTATTCAAATGCAAAGCTACATAATCACTGACTCCAGGTTTCTTGTCCTTTTATCTAAACAAAATAAAAACTGAAATCTGGTTGTCCATATTTTTATAGTTTGTATCATCAAATCTAATATTCAAATTACTGTTTAAGGGGAGATAATTCAATAACATTTTATGAACCTTTTAATACTTTAGATGATATTGGATTGTCTCCCCTAACACAGTAATACTTCTTCTTTTTTGCCTCTTTTTCAAATATTTTAGGTTTCCTCCTTATTGCAAACTGGAAAAAAAACCAAGCACAACTTTATATACATGTGTATTTCCAAACATTTTTTGCCAAAAATCTTCCATTTTTAGTCTCCATTATTTTTGCTCAAACTGTGATACATGTAACTACATTGCTATATCAACATATTGATCATGATCTCTCAGGAGCTTTTTATCATCCAGAGTTTAACTTCTGTTTTATGTAAAAAAAAAACATTTGATTTTTATTTTTCTGTTATTATTCATTGATCAAAATACCAAATCGTTTAAACAATAAAATTGACACATGTTATTTATTACCATATAATTTTTCGTTGTTATTTTTAGTTTAGTACTCTTGATCAGTGTGGTTTTGTTAGTAAGAAAAGCTTGAAGATGCCAAAGGGGTAATTGTAGCATTTAATTGTGTCCTCTAGTTCAAAGTGTCCACCAGACACTTTTACATATGTTATAGTGTCCAGCAGACATTTTTATCGTCTAACCCTAATCCTAACCCTAAACACAATTTCATAGCACCGGACACTATTTCATATCGCAATCTCTATAAAATATTGTCCTGAGAGACATTTTAACCTAATAGGACACTATTATGTCTTACATAATCAGAAGCTGCAAATCAAGGAAAAACAGATTGTAAAATGGCATAAAGAAAAAGTACAAAAAATGCTGCACAAAACACTACACAGAAAACTATAGAATGAGCAACATGACCCACACCCCCAATTTTTTTTCAATCAGGTGCTCCGGAAGGGAAAGCAGAAAAATTAGTGTTATATTTGTACAGTTATTTTTCATCTAAAATGCAATGACATAGTGAAAATATATACACTAGTTTGGGACAGGAACAAGACTGTGGCTGGGTTAAACAAGTTAATGTGATATTACCCCTCTATTCTTCACATCGAGATTTCCCTCTTAGACCAGAAGATGAAGTCAAGATTCAGGAAAATCGTTCAGTTTGTGGTACAAGCATAGAAGTTGGCATAGGTACTCCCCTTAGGATACTTGTTTGAAAAAATCTGTTAGTCACTTGTTTTTTTTTCCGTTTTTTTCAAAATGGCCACTATTTTCAAGATGGCTGCCAATCCAGATTGCAAAAAATGTTTCGGAGTATAAAAGTTTACTTAGTAGTTCAATCTAAATAGTTTACAGGTAAAATAAAACATTTCCTTTAACAACGAAGCCAAACATATACAATTTAAACTTTTTTTAAGTTCCCACTATCATTTTCTAGTGGAATAGAGTGAGCGTCAGGGCACACCGGTGACACCACTACTGTGAAGCTCAGCATGGGGTTCAGTGTCGGCTAAATATTAATTTTAGTATAGTTTAGTGTCACAAATGCTAACTAACAAACCCCATTTACACTTACCTGTAGTCTTGTTAAATACACGACCAGTTAGATAGCCGCACCTGAATTGACAGGATGTGCCATCGCTGCTAATTTATCGTCGTGACCAAGCTCATTCAGTGGCCACAATATAGCATTTCATGAATAAGATCAAAGTAACAGTTGCGTGCCATAATCCAATTCAAACTCCTGATATTGCTGCTGACCAGCCAAGCTATGCATTAGCAAAGCAGATACAGTGGCATTGGCCCGAAAAGTATGGTGAAGACAAGTTTGTTATTATGATTGGAGGTCTCCATATTGTAACGGTGGCATTGTAATGGTGGATGGACGGAAGCCATTGTTGAGGCAGGAATAGCTTCCCCGGGGACAGCATAATCCTTTCTTTCTGCATCAAGTGTCACTAGGACACGACAAATGCACCAGGTTGCAATCAGCATCCTCTACAAGTTCCTTGAGGAAGCATACATGCTTTACTGTTCACAGAAGCCAAAGACCAAACATAAGCTGTACTAAATATCAAAGACTGGTGTGAAAGACACAAAACTGTATTGTTGACTCTGTTTACGCGATATGCATATGGTGGAGGGACTTCATCACTGTACATAGGAGCACAGTTCCACATACAGAAGTATGGTTCCTCTTCAATGGACCCACTTGTAGGGCGAATGGACCCAGGGCGAACGGACTCGATACCCTCTTCAATAGGGATTTAAAGATCCAGTGGCAAGGTAAGGAATGTCTAACCATTTCAATTCTCGAATCTAGTGTTGACAATGGAATTAACAATCTGGTTCGATCCTTTCGAGAATTCGAAGCAGACCTTACTTTATACCGTCATCCTTTGTGCGAGTTGATACCTTTTTTTCTTGCAAACAACAATGTGAACTATATGCACGGTGACTCCCCATTCATTTCAGAGACATGATGCAATCTCATTAAAATTAGATCTCCGCACTTGCTGTCTATTTTCTATGATCGGTTGTTTTGTTGTCGCCGCAACCATGACTACAAAACAACAGATAGAAAATAGGGAGCAAGTGCGGCGACTACAAAGCAACCGATAGAAAATAGGGAGCAAGTGCGGCGACTACAAAACAACCGATAGAAAATAGGGAGCAAGTGTGGCGACTACAAAGCAACCGATAGAAAATAGGGAGCAAGTGCGGCGACTACAAAACAACCGATAGAAAATAGGGAGCAAGTGCGCATGGGGTGATCTATTTTTAATTAGGTTGAGACATGATGTTACTTGAACATACACATCATCAGCTGGATGCAGAATTCCATAGCGGTAAATAAAATTGGTTGTTCACAAATCTAATCGTGCATTTTCAACTTTGGCCATTGACCAAGCTCATGAGCAAGCAACTACTGTTATCAAAGGTGATGGTGGAGCAATTGGTGTGACAGAAGTCGCATCTGCACTACGACGATGGATGATAGCTGGCCCTGAAGTCAGTTGTTTGCTCAATATGAATCAGCATCTGAGGCCAAGGATGCAAATGAAAATACTAGACCTCACAAACAGACAGAACATACACAAAAGGCTTTCTTCGATAAAGTACAGAGGCTGTACATTGTAATGAAAGATATGGGCAATCCGTTTATGGATGAGACTGGAGATCTTTTTACACTAGATGCAAAAAGTATTGCCCATCCTAGTGTTGCTGAAATGGTTGCTTCTCATTTTGATAATGGTAAAACTCGATTCAATGAGTTCTTGAAAGGATTAGATACAGAGGAGTGCTCATTTTATCAACCAATCAAGAAGAACAAGACAGATTTCTTTCAGCAAAAGCCAGAACCAAAGGCATGAAAGTACGATTGTCGTCTGTTCTCTACGCTTTTTATATCCTGCCAGTTTAGAGAATGTGACCTGATGGGATTTAAAAAAAAATAATATTTTAATGCCCTAGCTTACCGAAAAAAAAAAAAGATTTTGCATTGTAGCTGAAAAAAAATAATTATGCTGTCACCGGCTATAGACAAAAAAAATATTGCGCTGCTGAATTTGAATAGTATTTATAAAACCAACAACAGATGGAAAATGTATTTCTGTTCCACATGATAGGAAAACAATTTTTTGCTTTCCTTCTCATGAGAAAAAATATTTTGACTGAGGAAGGTTCTGAATTTTGTTTTACGAGCATAATGAAAATCGCAACTAACGCCCCCCCCCACCCCCTTTCCCAGATAAGAAAATGGTTGTTGCCTTATTACCTAGAGATATAATAGTCAGCTGTAGGAGATAGTTTGGACCCCCACTGACCGGTTTAACACCACATGTGCAAAGGCGTAATTGTATCAATCTCATTCTGTCGTCCTGTACTTTTTTTTCGCTTGCAGTTCGTGTGTTGTGGTTGGCTTTATATTACATTTTATGCGAATGATTCACGGTGAGTATATCCGCGCTTATAAGAATAAAAATAACCCATCACCCCGCAATATTATTGTCCTGTTTTTAATATTTTTTTATATCTTTATGAAAAATGAGCTTACTATGCTGGAAAATTGTTATTGTAAGGAAGTAATTACGATGTCTATAAATAGCCATATGATTGATCAAGTCAAGCGTCAAGAAGCATATATTCTAGATGGTTTAAACACATAACGTGAATGTACATCCGGTTACATAGTTGTAATCATATTGATTGAACTCTAGGGTAGTTTACTATCAGATGACCTGTTGGAACCGCAAAAAGTATTATATATTGGTAAGATAATTTAACTTTGATAAGAAAACACTAGAAATACTAATGATAGCAAATATCGGTTTGTTTTCGAACAAACTATTATGTTACATCAGTCTGAAAATAATCTTCTTACAAACTGACTTCAGCAATGGCTGTTGCCACGGTCGATAACAATACTTTGTTGTTTTATATCTTTGAAGTCGTATTTAATTAAAATTATTGCAACAAATGGGTAAATATTTTTACAAACCTAAATCCGGCATACGTAGTTAATCAAAGTTTGAATGAATGGTCATTGAATGGACATTTTAAAAGACGATTTTTTGTATTTATAAAATATATAAAGAATCGACAATAATCATAGCTGCAGAAAATTATTGAACAAAGGACTTTTCTGGGGTGAGACCACTTTAAATTATTTAACAAAGAAAAGAGAAGGGGTTAAATTGTAGTACTGATTAAACCGAAACTGCCATTTTTTATTATTGAAAACTGAACTTGAAGTGACCACCACTAGATCAAAGCTGGTTAAGTCAAAACTGTAAGGTAGTGGTCACTACCACAGTGCTTGGGGTCATTTAGTAAATGTTTTAGTACATTTGATTTCTGAAAACATTCAATTATTTGAAAGTTAACTTGACATGAATGAACAATGGTGATTCTCTTCTGTCAACGAGAAATTCGATATGACTAACTTAGGCCAAAAAAAAAAATAATATGTGTGTTTCCGATCGATCGACCGACCCCAACATTTTGTATGCCAAAAAGAAAAAATAATAGATCGGCAAAATCCGGAAATTCGTCTCCGTTTCCGTGTTGGTTTCCGACTTCAACAATAGACGCGGTTTCCTGTTTGAATGTTCTTCATTTCCTTGTACATTCATGATTTGATCGATGTTTGAAACCAGTATTAATGATTCATGCATGTCAAATAATTAATAAGCTGTAGTTAGAAAGAAAGAAACAATATTGTGTGATTTTAGAGGAAGGAGCATACTTGCAGCACAGGAATCGGAAATTTTATCAATATGCTGAGAAATACATCATATGGGTAGTGAAGTTTCACGAACATAGTGAGTGAAACGAACAGGAATGCAACGCCGTTTTGGAGAAATCGGCTCTGGCTCTTTAAACCTCCAAAAAATTGATAAAAATTGTCAACACTCTAACCAAATAACATTTTCCTGCAATTATATGTCATTGTTCACTTCTCTAATCCTGTCATTACCCAATTTTATCGGCCGCACGATTTACCACACACTACCAGATTTACCACACACTACCGCACACTTCTTGTTTTTAACGTTTTATCAACTTTTACGCATTATTTTACTCAAAATATTATGCTTTCTAGAGTAAATACTTATAATTTTCATTCTAATGTCAAAGAAATCAAGAAAATATCGGTAAATCGACAGCGAGTAATGGCGTCCGTGATATTTACACACGGTGACAATCCAAAACTTTTATCTGATCACGTGTTGACTATTTTTAGACGGTGTGACTTTTTATCCAAATACAGCTTCAAATTATATTATTTCAATTATTTTGAGATGCTTTAAAATAAAACGTTATAGCAACAAATTACATGAAGTGTGTGGTACATGTAACTACAACGGAAAACACCGAGCACCATATTTCGAGCTAATTAATAGGTTATATTTCTTAACTTTTGACGTTAAATAGTATTGGTACAATTTTAGCTCCTAAAGTTTTAAGTTTTCATTTAATCACTTTTAAATTTGTGATTTTTGGTACATTTGTTTTTGTTTTTTTTTCCCTTTTAGTAACATGTAAGCAAAGGAAGTGCTTGTTTTTGACTATACTTATATAGGGGCTTGTATATCATATCTAGAGGTCACTCATTATAACCACCATACTATCATATCACGAAACAGATTCTAAGTCATATATATTGATTATACTTTTTTTTTATCTATTAGTTTAAACCAAGTTGTTTCTTTACCATGAACAGACTAAATATCAAATTGTGTTTCTGGAACATTGGTGGTCTTAAATCAAAAACTCATAATAAACTTTCAGACCCCATATTTCTACAACATATTTTTAAGCACGATATAATTCTTCTTGCGGAGACTCATGTTGGTTATGGGGAAGCTGTGAATATTCCTGGCTATCGTTACTTTCCTATATGCAGAGATCAGTCAAAAAACGGTCGTTATTTTGGTGGTTTAGCCATCCTATACAAAGATGAACTAAAACCAGGTATAAAAATATTACCCATTATGAACTCTAACTTTCACTGGTTTATCCTTAAAAAGGATTTTTTTAATATTGAAAAAGACATTTATACTTGTCTTGTTTATTATCCTCCACCCCAATCTGCCACCCTTCATAACCAAGATTGCTCTATCCTTGATCTTATTGAAAAGGACATTATTAAATACCAAGACTATGGTAATATAATATAAAAATATAAAATATATAATGAAGAACTTCAAGAAATCCAT
>MJUT01056821.1:134401-168151 GCA_002080005.1 Gigantidas platifrons
TCTTGATCTAAATCCGGCACTGGTTCTTTGGTACAAAATCAGCAATAGTACGGTAGTTGGATAGCAACATCAGCGATAGTAAGGTAGTTGGACATCAACATCAGCGATAGTACGGTAGTTGGATAAAAACATCAGCAATAGTACGGTAGTTGGATATCAACATCAGCGATAGTACGGTAGTTGGATATCAACATCAGCAATAGTATGGTAGTTGGATATCAACGTCAGCGATAGTACGGTAGTTGGACATCAACATCAGCGATAGTATGGTAGTTGGTTAGCAACATCAGCGATAGTACGTTAGTAGGATATCAACATCAGCGATAGTACTGTAGTTGGACATCAACATCAGCGATAGTACGTTAGTAGGATATCAACATCAGCGATAGTACGGTAGTTGGACATCAACATCAGCGATAGTATGGTAGTTGGATATCAACATCAGCAATAGTAAGGTAGTTGGACATCAACATCAGCGATAGTACGGTAGTTGGATATCAACATAAGCAATAGCATGGTAGTTGGATATCAACGTCAGCGATAGTACGGTAGTTGGATAAAAACATCAGCAATAGTACGGTAGTTGGATATCAACATCAGCGATAGTAAGGTAGTTGGATATCAACGTCAGCGATAGTGCGGTAGTTGGATATCAACGTCAGCGATAGTAAGGTAGTTGGACATCAACATCAGCGATAGTACGGTAGTTGGATATCAACATCAGCAATAGTATGGTAGTTGGATATCATCGTCAGCGATAGTACGGTAGTTGGATAAAAACATCAGCAATAGTACGGTCATTGGATATCAACATCAGCGATAGTAGGGTAGTTGGATATCAACGTCAGCGATAGTGCGGTAGTTGGATATCAACGTCAGCGATAGTAAGGTAGTTGGATATCAACGTCAGCGATAGTAAGGTAGTTGGATATCAACGTCAGCAATAGTAAGATAGTTGGATAGCAACATCAGCGATAGTGCGGTAGTTGGATATCAACGTCAGCGATAGTAAGGTAGTTTGACATCAACGTCAGCGATAGTACAGTAGTTGGATATCAACATCAGCAATAGTAAGGTATGTGGATATCAACATCAGCGATAGTACGGTAGTTGGTTAGCAACATCAGCGATAGTACGGTAGTTGGTTATCAACATCAGCGATAGTACGGTAGTTGGACATCAACATCAGCGATAGTATGGTAGTTGGTTAGCAACATCAGCGATAGTACGGTAGTTGGATATCAACATCAGCGATAGTACGGTAGTTGGACATCAACATCAGCGATAGTATGGTAGTTGGTTAGCAACATCATCGATAGTACGGTAGTTGGATATCAACGTCAGCGATAGTAAGGTAGTTGGATATCAACATCAGCGATAGTAAGGTAGTTGGACATCAACATCAGCGATAGTATGGTAGTTGGTTAGCAACATCAGCGATAGTACGGTAGTTGGATATCAACGTCAGCGATAGTAAGGTAGTTGGACATCAACATCAGCGATAGTACGGTAGTTGGATAGCAACATCAGCGATAGTACGGTAGTTGGATATCAACATCAGCGATAGTGCGTAGTTGGATATCAACGTCAGCGATAGTAAGGTAGTTTGACATCAACGTCAGCAATAGTACAGTAGTTGGATATCAACATCAGCGATAGTATGGTAGTTGGATATCAACGTCACCGATAGTACGGTAGTTGGACATCAACATCAGCGATAGCTTGGTAGTTGGTTAGCAACATCAGCGATAGTACGGTAGTTGGATATCAACATCAGCGATAGGGCGGTAGTTGGATATCAACGTCAGCGATAGTAAGGTAGTTGGATATCAACATCAGCGATAGTACGGTAGTTGGATATCAACATCAGCGATAGTAAGGTAGTTGGATTTCAACATCAGCGATAGTAAGGTAGTTGGATATCAACATCAGCGATAGTACGGTAGTTGGATATCAACATCAGCGATAGTGCGGTAGTTGGATTTCAACGTCAGCGATAGTACGGTAGTTTGACATCAACGGCAGCGATAGTACAGTAGTTGGATATCAACATCAGCGATAGTATGGTAGTTGGATATCAACGTCAGCGATAGTACGTAGTTGGACATCAACATCTGCGATAGTATGGTAGTTGGTTAGCAACATCAGCGATAGTACGGTAGTTGGATATCAACATCAGCGATAGTACGGTAGTTGGATAGCAACGTCAACGATAGTACGGTAGTTGGATAGCAACATCAGCGATAGTACGGTAGTTGGATATCAATATCAGCTATATTACGGTAGTTGTATATCAACATCAGCGATAGTACGGTAGTTGGATAGCAACATCAGTGATAGTACGGTAGATGGATATCAATATCAGCTATAGTATGGTAGTTGTATAGCAACATCAGCGATAGTACGGTAGTTGGATAACAACATCAGCGATAGTACGGTAGTTGGATATCAACATCAGTGATAGTGCGGTAGTTGGAGATAAACATTCCACAGATTAGTGTGACATTTACCTACACCTTATACGTTTACACCAGGAAACATGTATTGCTGAAATATGTTTTGAATATTTGAACCTTTTGGTTTTCTATTAGAACTAAGGTATTAATGATCAAAATGCAATAATCAACTGATGTAGCTGTGGGTACATTAAACCCTCGTTCATTAGAAATCGATGGGTCACTCAAGAATACCGATTCAAAAACCCTGTCATTATCCACCTGCGTAGAGATAGTTATGTTGTGTGAAATACCAATACTGTATTTATAACAGTTAAAAAAAGCATTTTAGTCCATACTATATGTATCATCTTTATGGCCAAGATTTTTAACAAGGCCGGGTATTGTTTGATTATATAAATGATTATTTTGTCCCCGTCACTTGTTGGTCAGATCAAATATTGCCCTTGTTAAACATTGTCTCACCCTCACACCCCCTCCCTCTCCCGCCTATTTTTTTTTCTAATTGATTCAACGGAAACTGGGCCATACTGATAAAATCTATGTTATTATTTTCCCAAGGATGTCAAAGAAGAACAGACAATTCAATTGCCAAAAGAAAGAGTACAAATGACAAACTACGATCTACAAAACATACACATAGAACTAAAGATCGAGTGACACGAACGCCTCTAAAAATCGAGGGTGAACTCAGATCACCTGGACATCATTCCTAAAATGTCTGTGGGAATTGTTATAACTATTATTGTCATCTGGACACCGTTCTACAAATCCTCTGTTAGAATTGTTATATATATTATTGTCATCTGGACACCTTTCTACAAAACCTCTGTAAAAATTGGTACATTTTGTATATATATTATTGTCATCTGGACACCGTTCCACAAAACATCTGTGGGAATTGTTATATCTATTGTTGGCATCTGGACACCATTCCACAAAATCTCTGCATAGACCGTTTACAAAAATGGAGGTGAATTCGGGTTCTCCGGAATAGTTCCTGCTTAATTTGTTACACACGCCGTGCTACTCAGTGTCCAACAAATGTCGTAAAGAGAGGAAATGTTCAGAAAGAGATTACGACAGTATAAACAGATTATCAGTGATATCGATACTTCGTTAGTCCATAGGGGCCGTCGTGGTCGTGGGCGTATGGTAGTTGGATCTACAATTACATATGTAATCAGTGCCTATCACTACTGAAGTTGTGTGTTCGAATCCCGATCAGACGAGGTGTCTTCGATGCAACATTATGTTATAAAGTTTGTAAATGACTTGCGACAGGTCAGTGGTTTTCTCCGGGCACTCCGGTTTCCTCCACCAATAAAACTGACCGCCATGATATAACTGAAATATTGTTGAAAGTAGACCATGCCCCTCTCGTTAGTCCATCAGGCGCATTTATCTGTGAGTGTGTGTGTTTACCTTTTAAAGGAGTACTTGATACCTGCATTATAAAAGCAAACATATCGAAGAGTAGTGAGATAACCTTAATTTTACAACAATATTTCATAATAATCATTTGTACATTCTTATCTTGAAATATCAAGTACATGTTTATAATTCTAGAAGAAAATATGCCAATGTGTTACCACGCCTAGAGAAACTGACGAGAACGAAAATTGCAGTACAAGTTGCCAGTTTTACAATGATGTGTTCTGCTCGTCTGGGGTGGGATTGGCATTGTTTAAGATTGAACGAGGTAATTATTTGTCAAGAACATGTAATGTTATGTATTCATATCACATATCATCCACAATATAACCAAACTTTAGAACTCACAACTTTAGTGCTGATAGGCACTAACAACCTGTGTAATCAGTGCCTATCAGTTGTGAGCTCAAATCCCGTTCATGGCGAGGTGTGCACGATACAACATTATGTGATAAAGTTTGCCAGTGACAGGTCGGTGGTTTTCTCCGGGTACTTATGTTTCCTTGATTGCAAAGCACTTTTTAAACAACTGGTATATCTATAATGGTTGGTCTATCCCATTGAACTTGAAACAAAAGGCATGACAGATATAGTTAGGCATGCTTTATACCCTAGAAATTTAAAGTGCCAATCGGTAAAAAATGACGGTTTTATGAAAAGAGAGAGATGAGTTCAATTTTCCATTTATATGTAGCAACATTCCAGTAGCACGTACATATATCTCTCCTTTTACTGGATGTTCCAGAGTGTCGTATCTTGATTTCCTTGATAGAAGATGCTGCAAACAAAGAAGCTACATAGATTCTAAGATAAGATTTGTTCGACCTTAATTTGTACTTAAGCATATATAACATTAATATAAAACAAAATTGTATAGAATTAAGTTTAAAACAGACTAAAATAGAAGAAATATTAACCATTGGTTTATCATTTCCAGATATCGAAACTGACATGGCAATCTTTGATAACATATCAAGTACACGCCGTTGTCTTGCTTTGAAAAATAACACAAATGTTGTCACGGATTGTAGTTCTACATATAATTACAGTTGTGAAGGATTAGGTGAGTGGAAACATTAGTTTTGCAGCAAAGAAAAGTTTTAAGATCAGAAGCCGTAATTCGGAAAACGACAGATAGTTAATACAATGGTCAAACGAAAATGGAAAAAAAAACAAAACACCACACGGAAAATTGAAGATTAAGCAACGCGAACCTCACTGAAAACCATGGGTGAACTCAAGTGCTCCGGAAGGGTTAACATTTCCTGATCCACCAGTGGCACCCGAATATATTACGTTCACTATTCGTAGAATGTGCATAACGCAAACAGAAAGAAATTACAGGAAATGTCTGCAGTTAATATTTATAATTCTGACAAATTCATCATTGACACGCAAAACAGAACACAAGCAATACTATTATTAACACACACACACGCACATTTTGTATTACTCACCTCTGATGAAATACGAGTAAAACGTAGTGCCGATACAAAAATATCAAAATGTGTACAATAAATTAAAGTAAGGTTTTAGTTGATGTGTGCTAACACCTGCAAACTGTGATTTATGACTAATATAACGTCTGAATTATACATGAATTATACATGAATACAAATGATCTACCTGTGCAATCAGTGCCTATCACCACTAAAGTTGTGAGTTCGAATGCCACTCGGACGAAGTGTACTCGATACAATGTTATGTAATAAAGTTTGTTAATAACTTGCGACAGTTCGGTGGTTTCCTCCGGGCACTCCGGTTTCCTCCACAAATAAAACTAACTGCCACGATATGCTTAGTAACTGAAATATTGTTGAAAGTGGCATTAATAACCATAAATCAAACCGTATAAACCTGGATTGTTTACAGTGAAATAAAACAGAATAAGAACTAACTCAGTAAACACAATAGTAACACTTTATTTATTATTGTTAGGAATCAACATTTTCGTATTGTATGGGCGAGTGTTCCAATATCTTCCTTTTGACCTATACGCCCTATGTCAATTTTCAATAAAGCAAATTATATGCCTAGCTTCAGAGATGAAATGTAAGAAAATAGTTGGTATCTTAACAACCTTTTTATATTAGCGCTAACTTGTTAATTCATATAACTTAATATATATTTTAAAGCTGCAGTCTATGACTCTAATTGGACGAAAGCTGTGAATACGTGCATAAACAGGAAAAGTAGACTACTCTTAAAATCGAATCAAAGTAATATCGTCTCGTGGTTGGGATATTTTAGTGTTAGACAGTTATTAAATGGTATGAACATTTGTAATATGTATATATCAAATAGCAGTATATATATATTTATTCAGAGCTACCCCTTTACAACGTGGGCATCTGCAGACGATGTACTTGCAAGTGCATCTAACATTTATCATACAAACAAAAATGTACTATATACAAACATTTTAAGTAAAAAAATACATATGACATGCAATATAAATGATATATAATAAAGTTCATAAAATATGTTCCAACGAACCATCTTTAAGATTTTCATTTCAACTAAGAGCTTAATAAAACATATTCAGTGCATAAAAAGACAATACATTATACATTCTAAAACACATGCAAAAAAGCTTATTCAGTGCATAAAAAGACAATAACTTTATCACAATGGGTAGCGATGTTTGAAATATTGTATCTAGAAATTATCGTTATTATACAATGGAAAAATAATTATCTCTCATATATCTCATGTTGCTGTTCTGGTTTTGGTAATAAAAACGTAGACATCCAATTTAGTGCACACGACGCGTTTCTGGAATAACCTTCATCATGTACGTTTCTGGAGTAACCTTCATCAGGTACGTTTCTGGAGTAACCTTCATCAGGTACGTTTCTGGAGTAACCTTCATCAGGTACGTTTCTGGAGTAACCTTCATCAGGTACGTTTCTGGAATAACCTTAATCAGGTAAGTTTCTGGAATAACCTTCATCATGTACGTTTCTGGAGTAACCTTCATCAGGTACGTTTCTGGAGTAACCTTCATCATGTACGTTTCTGGAATAACCTTCATCAGGTACGTTTCTGGAGTAACCTTCATCAGGTACGTTTCTGGAGTAACCTTCATAAGGTACGTTTCTGGAGTAACCTTCATCAGGTACGTTTCAGGAGTAACCTTCATCAGGTACGTTTCTGGAGTAACCTTCATCAGGTACTTTTCTGGGGTAACCTTCATTAGGTACGTTTCTGGAGTAACCTTCATCAGGTACGTTTCTGGAGTAACCTTCATCAGATACGTTTTTGGAGTAATCTTCATCAGGTACGTTTCTAGAGTAACCTTCATCAGTTACGTTTCTGGAGTAACCTTCATCAGGTACGTTTCTTGAGTAACCTTCATAAGGTACGTTTCTGGAGTAACCTTCATCAGGTACGTTTCTGGAGTAACCTTCATCATGTACGCTCAATAGCGAAATATTTGAAAGGCAAACAATATAAGGGTGTTTGAGAGCACCAATGCCGAAGGGTATAAACAGGATAGCCAAAATCGGTTAAGGTCACCTATACCTGAGTGAGGAGAACCTTAGTCTTGATAATAATTGCATTATTTACTGTTCTTGTGGCGACATGTATTTCGCTTGAATGCACACCCCGCACAAACCCCGTTACGTAACTCTAGATGTCCATGAAATCGTCTATGCAAGTATTATTTCTTTTTAATAATAGTAAAATTCTATATGCATGTGTAAAGATCGTGTAACGTATCGCGAGATGTCTCGGGCAATATTGATTTCTGTGTCGCATGGTTGAGCTAAGGACACAACACGCTTCCAACGATAATAATCATAATACACAAATTCACAGAAAAGTAAGTTACAATTTATCAATGTACTAATAAATAAATTGCCCAGGTTGAATATCAACTTGAGATTGATCTGTTAATTCGAGAATATCCTGTAGTAGTTTGAGTTCGAATCCCGATTAGGTGAGGTACATTCGATATAGCATTATGTGATAACGTTTGTCAGTGACTTGTGGCAGGTCGGTAGTTTTCTACGGGTACTCCGGTTTCCTCCACCAAAAAAACTTACAGCCATCATATAGCTGAAATATTGTTGAAAGTGGCGTTAAACACCATAACGCTAATCTTTCAGTAGTTGTATAAATTAATATCATAGTTTTGATTCTATTTCATTTTTAGAGAGTAGCCACAGTCTCTGTACTGCTGTGTCATTGGCACGTGATTCCTATGAGTATGAAAATAGAAACTGCTCAGAACGGTTACCTTTTCTGTGTCAGTCAACAGGTAATAACTGATTTCAAAATATTGGTACCACAGTGGTATTGATGTTTATTGTGCAAATACAAAATACAAATCAGCTAAAGTATATTGTTTTAGGAGGTTTGGGCACATAAAACTAGCTCAACTCCGCCCATTTTATTTGAAGTGTTTATACCAAGCAAGGAAGTGGTCATGTATATGTGTGCTAGGGGTATCTATTTATCCTCTACAATTTTTAGATCAGAATTTGGAACTGTTCTGCTAGTGTAGTATTTTTTGCTTTTATTCTATTTTCCAGAATCAGGATTGACTACGTTGACAGATACGGCGACTAAAACTACGTTGACAGATACGGCGACTCCAGTTACTATTGACAACGATGCTAGTACACCACAAACCACAAATGTTAAAAACAGTAAACCAGGTATATAAGGGTACTTCAAAGATAAACTTAATGAATGTAGATGAACCAGACACACAAACAGGGGTATTGGATACGGAGTAAGGGTGTTAGCATGGAAGCAAAATAAATGATTGTCCAATCAGACAATGGTATAATAAGGGTATAATTCTTTTTTGTTTTTGTTTGTTTTATAGTATTGAAAACTTGTTCCATCATCACCATTCCCCTATTTCCAAACCACACCGAAAACGTACTCCACTCACTTTGAAGTCCACTCCAAATGTTTCCCCTATTTTACACACACACAGATGCACGCACGCACGCACTCACGTTTATGTTGTTGTATTGTGTGTTTTACCTATATAGTAATAGAGGTTATGGTTAGGGTTATTGTGTTTAACATCACTTTCAACAATATTTCAGCTACATTTATATCGTGGCTGTCAGTTTTATTGGTGGAGTGCCTGAGAAAACCACTAACCTGTTGCAAGTCAATGACATAAAGTTGTATCGAGTATACCTCGCCATGAACGAGGTTCGAACTCACAACTTTAGTGGTTATAGGCACTGATTACACACGTAGTTGTAAATCTAACTACCATGCGATCACGCCCTCAACTGCCCTGGGGGCTGCTATTGTACCTCTTGTATTTCAATTCAATTTCAATTCTTTATTAAAAATAACTAATAATACAGTAGTGTTCTCCATTACAAATCATATGATACATATACAAAACAACATTTAAAAGTTACATGCATGATGCAGAATATAGTAATACAGTGGTACACATATTTTAAGGAGTGTTTCTTATTTCTAATGCTTCCCTAATGAATTTATATAAATAATTACATTCAATAATATTTTTTGGATCTAAAAGGTTAGACAGAAAAAAATAAGTATTATGTGAATCTTTTAGATCTAAACCATGAGATTTCTGGAAAAAAGTTTGCCTTATATCTTTATATTTATGGCATGATATCAAAAATGTTGTTCTGTCTCTACTTCAGTACAGAATTTGCAGAATCGTTCTTCTCTTGGAATTTTAGGTTTACTATATCTACCACGCCCTATATATTTAAACAATGAGCACTGATACGTAGTTGTGTAATTTTACTTTTTATACTTCTGCTTAGATTGGTTTCAAGATAGAAGGGAGCAAAATTTGGAATAAAAATATTGCTAAAAAGTATCAGTTTACTGTCTACAATCCCAGATTTAATTTTTGGTAGTTGTGAGTAAGATTGCTGATGATAATATTCTAACAAATTATTTCTGAAAACACTATGATCTGCCAAATCTTTGATATCAAGTTTAAGTATTTTAAATATTTTATTTAGTGTAGAAAACTAGCATCTTGAGTTTTCTTGAGCTAAATCTTGATCTGTCGTAAATGCACTATATAATATTCTATCTCTATTTATTTTAACTAGTCTCATATAATAATTATACATTAAACATAATGAGAAAATCAACATTGGACTCATATTACATTCAAGTCTACTCGCCATATTTGAATCCAAGTATACATTTCAACATCTTATGTTGTCATTTTTCAATTGGTAGATTGTCAAAATTATTTAAATTTATGTTATAATCTGACAACCATATTTCACTACTATATGTTAAAATAGGTTTAAGTAGACTATCAAAGAGCTTAAGACAGGTTTTCAATGGTACCTGTCGGAAATTATTAAATTTACTTTTAACAGAGAAAAAGGCTTTTAGTGCTTTATTATATAGATCATCTGCGGCATGTTTAAGATTACCATTGAAATAAAACACAATGCCTAAATATTTGTATCTTTCAACAATTTCAATTTGTGATTTATTTTGAAAAATGTGATATTTTGAATAATCTTATTTAGAAATTCTATATTGTAGTATTTTGGTAAATAGCTTTCCTAAGCAGCTTCTAATACTTATTCCACGGTTGTTATTACAATCATAAAGGGAACCACTTTTACGTAATGTAGTGATAGTTGAAATATTTCAAATATCTGGAAATATACCAGATTTCAAAATTTTGCTAAAGAGTTTAACCAATGGCAATATTAAGCTTTGTGCACCATATTTTAAAAATTCATTGAGAATAAGGTCAAGACCTCCATTTTAAGTATTTGTTAAAGATTTTAAAGCTTTTCTCACTTCTTTACAAGAAATATGTGAATTTAACTTTTCGGTATATGTATCAGTTTTAAAGTCAAATTTAGAATCAGATATCGTTTCATTTTCCTATAATAATTTTTTTAAATGATTTTCCCATTGACCTTTTTTTGATTGGGTTTTGTTGTGGTGTTTTTCCACATTTTTTTTATCTTATCGATTGTTTTCCAACATAATTTAGGATTTGATTCATTAATTTCATCTAGTTGTGAATATATATTTTGGAAGAACGCACTCTTTGTTCTTTTGTTTAGTTTTTATATTCTTTACAAGCCCTGAAATAATTCATTTTCAGGTCATGGTTATAATGGTTGTTTTGTACTTTTTTACCTAAACGTCTCACATCTTTCCTCATTAATTCACAATTATTATTAAACCATTCTTGTTTCCTCTTATGTTTATTCTTTAATTTCTTGCTTAACTTATATTTAACACAATATGTAGCAGTATCAATAATAATATCTGTAAATTGTTTTGTCATTTGATTTATATCTGTAATACCTTCCGTATCAACATCTGCCATACAATTGGCTAGTTTGCTTATTGCTTGTGGCGATGAAATATCGTTTGTATATTTTTCATGAGAATTATTGTCCCACATAAAATTACCCGGCAAAAATTCCATATCAAGATATTCATTGTCATGATTGACTATTGGGGTATTTATATTTAAGGCCATTCTAATTATACAATGACCAGATGTTTCCACTGGAGGTAGTACATTAAAATAAGAAATGTAATGGAAAATATCTTCTGACACGATAATGTAATCAATAACACTACAACCTCCTCTAACATCAACATATGTACAGTTTGCCAAAGAATCTCCCAAAAATCTGCCATTAAGACTTCGTAACGTAGTTTCAATGCAAGTTTCCAATAAAAGTTTTCCCTGTGAGTTAATAGTTTTGTCACAGTTTTTCCTTACTATTCCCTGATCACAAGTATATGTCTCGGGGAGAATATTGTTATCTGCCCTATTAAATAAAGTATCATTAATAATATGATCAGCTTGTTCACTTGTTCTGCAATTAAAATCATCCGATAGAATTATTTTTCCATGATTGGAATATTCTGCAATATCCTTATTAAGGTTATCAAAAATTTCCCCACTGTCCACATTTGGGTTCTGGGGTGAAATATATAATACTGATAAATAAATATCAAAATCTTGTTTAAAAAATGTCTTGTCCAATTTTATCCATAAACCATAGTCCTTTTTTACTGACAAGAGTTATTCCTCTTTCTATATTTATACTATAATATAAAATGATTCCTCCTGATCTTCTACTTTATTCTATCTTCCTTTTATTAATTTAATTTTCTGCGAAAAGTTTAAAATGATATTCAGTTCAACAATTGTGCAACTGCTTCAAAAACAAACTCTTTATTGAGGCAAGTTTTTTGCTTTCCAAAACATGTAATTGGAAAATACTTATATGAGATATATATTCTACACAAAAATTGATTTGATAATTAAAAAGGCAAACATTCTTCACTTGCTTTCAATAAATAATAATAACGTTTTTATACTAATTATTAAGTATAAGACAAAATAAGAACAATATAACTATAACAAAAACAAAAAAGTTCATAATAAAATACTGGCTGAAATGTATTTGTAAACAACGAGATTAAAGATTTCTCATTAGGTCACCCAACGCAGCTTTCAGATCAAAGTGTCCCTTTTGAGGTAGGTTTCTACTTGGTTGAAAACGTCTTGGTTGATTTTCTCTTCCAGTATGTCTTTGTTGTTGTTGGTGTCCATTTGACGAAGCATTTTGTTTATGGTATTCGGAGTATGGTTTTAATCCAAGTCTGACATTTAAATGTGACTTCAGGATTCGGACGAGTGCCATTGTGCCTTTTACTGAGAAATGAATTCCATCATCAAACAAGTTTCTGCAACAGTTGCAATCAGTAATTTCTTTGTTTTCAATGATATAAATATTTTCATGTTCTAACAACAGTAGTTTCTGATCGTATACTGCTAGTTTCTTGTTATAGTTTGCATTGTCTAGTCGTATAAAGGCAGGCATAATATGGATTTGATTTCTTGGAAGGTTTTGCTTACATATCTGGATAAGATCCTTCATTTTTTCTATATTGGCATCAGGTGTATTCCTTCCCAGATCGTTACTTCCAACCATAAGCACTATTTCAGTTCAACTGTTTATGTCTGAATCATTTTCGACTATGTATTCACTTGCTCCATTGATATTCTTTCTACCTGGTCCAAGAACAATAACTCTTGCTCTGTTGTTTTGAGATTGTTGCCATGAGAATCACTAATGATAAGTACTGTTTTTGATTCAAAATCTGTGTTTGTGTGTTTTCTTTTACCTGAAGCTTCTGAATCTTGATAATCATCCTTTGTCTCTGTAAGGGCCTTAAATCGATTAGAAGTGGGTATTGTTATTTTGATTTCAGAAATTTTCTCAATGATATCCTCATATCTTTCCTTTTGTAATTTCAACTCTGAGTGAAGTTTTATGTTTTCTATTCGAATACTTTCAAGGCTTCCGTTTGTTTTGAATACTTGTTCTTCCATGCCTCTAATGTGTGAAGTAAGTTGTTGAATTTGGTATTCTTTTTCACTGTTTAATTGTTGAATTGAATCATACTTTTCAATAATTCTTGGTATTGTTCATCCTTTCTTTTTAGTTGTTTACATAGTTCATTTTGTGATTCACCTTGTTTACAAGTATTTTCTCCCTTAGAAATGATTGTTGATTCTATCTGTGTGATTCTTTTCTTTATTGTTTCATTTTCTGTTTTAAGGCTATCAATTTCACTTTGTGATTTTATTGTTTTTGTTGACATTTCAGTTTTCATTTCTTCCATTTGTTGTATTATGGTATTGCAAGTTTATGCTAATTACGTTTATTTATTTTTTGCAGTAGTGATTATAGTTGGAAGTGTCGTATTACTGGTGCTATGTATTGTAGTGATTGAATTAGGGTAAGTATATATAGTATATAATATTATAGTTTTTTAAACAAATATTCACTACCACCATTTGTTCTGTATTATTTTATTCCATAATAAATGTATTTAGTGAGTTTATGACCAACTTTTTCATGAGTATTTATAAAAATCTCCACTATATTAATTAATTAATTAGTGTAAAAACAGTAGATAATAATATTTTCGAGATCTAGATCGACCGAGATCAAGATCGAGATCGAGATCGAGAGAGAGAGAGAGAGAGAGAGAGAGAGAGGGAGAGAGAGAGAGAGGAACAGTTGCACGAAAGACACCTTTCGCTAAGTCTTCGTTTGGATATCCGAAGCATTCCACAGTATCTAGGCACAGCGGGAAAGGTTTCAAAGGTTACATGGGGAACAATTATGTATGCAGTGTGAATAGTTAAGTTAGATCAGTTTGAAGGTACCAAATGAGTAATCAGACGCCGTAATTCTGAGAAGCACACAAAATATAATGGCTAATAGAAAAATGGCATGAGTGGCAAATTCTTCATGACCATCGAACCATCATAACTTTTCGCGTATGCGCTTAACCGAAGTTTATCGGATAATCCAATGTTTATACTGAAAAATCTCAAGTACTCAAATAGAAATTCATAATTATGACTGGTTGGCCAGGAATCAGGATAATGTGCTCGAGTGGGGTGACATTCCTATCCGCGGATTGTTGTTTCAGTGAGGTGGCACTCTAAAATATATCCAATTAAGCATGTTGATCTAGTACAAAACGCACCTCATCATCATCTTACTGAAAATTAATGTATTCTTGCAATGATATAGCTGAAAGTATTAAACAACAATCACTCACTAACTTACTCATAATTATTCAATGACTCTTTCTTCCGAACCAATAATAGAGCAATAAAGTCATTTTGTATTATATTTGATTTCAGAAGATCAAGCAAACGATTCGCAAATAGCACACTATAAACCAACACCCTGTACCATTAGCACGTGTCGATGATCATCAACAAGCTGATGGTGGGGGATATGTAGACGCCTGGGATCAGCATCATGATATTGTTGGCATGGAAGAATTATCTCATTATATTTATGACGACGTCCAAATAGAACAAATTAATGAACATTGACACTAGCATGCTGGTGCCATATAGTTTATGGCGTCAATATTCTTCAGTTGTGTTGTACAGCTTTATCACGAACATTGACACTAGCATGTCGGGGCCATATAGTTTATGTCTGCAATATTCTTCAGTTGTTTTGTACATATAATGTATATATCATGAAAACTTTTGCATTTTATGGTAAATTAATTAATTTGGAACTAAATAAAAATAGCTCTTTGATGTCAAACACTTTAAAGAACACTTTTAACATGGACAGTTTAAATGCATACCAGAAATTCACACTTACAAATCTATATTCAACTTACTTCGCTGTTTTTCTAAGCATATTTTCTACTATTTGTGTAAAGAAAATGCAATGATTTCAGACTTTTTTGGTTTTATAAACATAACTATGCAAAAAATATTATTATTGTTCGAGATATCTTGGGCTAAAGGCATACTTAAGTCAATATCAAATATGATTTTTATTTAAGTTTGGCAAAACAGTTTTGGTCACGGCTGAACAAATTCTTTTCAAATAGTACATGTAAAGTACAATTACGAAATTGTAATATTGTCCATCAAAATTAGATATGTTCACCTAGAACTGTCAATGCATACATTACTCTAAATTGGCAAACAATCTGTATATCCGTATACACAAATTATTAGTCTTTCCGAATGCGATTAATAGCACAGTTAAATGAACATATATACATCGTTGCGATAGTTGACCCTGGGAACAGAGATCAACACAGTCTACTTTGAATATCAAACTTGAACCAATAACTCTCTTCATTCCCAGTACTGTTCAACAAAGTCAAATAAAGTCGCTCATCATTCATCAACATGCATCGTCAGCCGTGCCATTCTTTTGATTCATCACAAATTTATTCCACCAATCGCAAAACGCAACCTGAAAAACATTGCAAAACACAGCAGTATATGTTCATACAATCATTCAGGGTTAGGGTTGGGAGGGTTTTTGAATGAAATATTTTAAAATGGTGTTCAATTATCTGTTGCCTTACCCCTTAGATTATTTGACCGGAAAGGGATAATTCTACGCGACGCAATAATATATATAGTGTAAAGGGAGATTACTCCATCGCAAATCATTTAAGTAGAAAAGGATTCTACAATTGCAGGTACAAGGCGTTACAACTCTTGTATTCATATTCTGACAATAAATGCATCTATTCCGTTAAATTTTTTTTTGTCTGGAAACATTGGTGCAAGGAGCAAACCTGGTCATTTGTCATCAAAGTACATGAAGCGAACAAATATGTTTTCCATTTACACTCAATTGGCAATGCCACGGACTGGTTGTTTATTATAGTTTTTTATTAGCACAATTTGAAATTATGGGGATGGATGGTGTTTAACGCCACTTTCACCAATATTTCAGTTCTATCGTGGTGGTCACTTTTACTGGTGGAGAAAACCGGAGTATTAAAAAGTATGAGACTTCAATTTCAAGTTTAATGAGCAATATGACCATATAAATGTATACGATGTTCTTATTTATATATGTGGCTGAGCAGATGTGACAGTCTCCGTGGTTCAGTCCACAAAGATGTACAGCACCATAGGGTACTGAGAGTGCCACGACTATATAGAGTATTGAGGGTACCACGACTAGTGTACGCTAAACACCACTTTTGTAGATTTTTATATAGAGTAGGTACATTGTAGCTACTATAAATGCTATTTTTTATCGTCTCAATACCCTTATTTACCATACTTGTCCAGTGGCAGTGAAAGTCGCTGCCACATTTATCTTATTCTTCCCTCATTTATGCATAAAGCTTTACATTTGTTGTGAATTGTCGAACTCAATTAATCAACCTTATAGAAAACAAAGATAGGCTTCCAGGAGCCTTAATCGCTCACCAAATAGGAGTTCTCTTTTACTTTTCACAACTGAATCAGTGTGATTTTTAATCACTGCAATGAAGTTTTACTGTTGAAAACCTTTCCTTAAAAAATGAAAACCATGATTTTAATCACGTTTGATAGATTCATACCTTGGCAGTCATAGACGTCTTTTCAAACAACATGTGAGGCCAACATCGCAAAAATAAAGTTTTGTTTGAATTTTGTGCATATTAAATTTGTGACGCTTATGAAAAGAATTGGCCAAATGAAAGGAGTATTCAAAGCATGGAAATGAATATTCTACATTCTGGGATCATTTTCCAACAATGGGTAGGATTAAACTCCGCAAAATCAAACTTAGTCTGCATTTTGTCCATAGTAGGCCAAAAGAAAAAGTGTCGTGCTTTCAGTTACCCGACCCACTCCTTTTGAATCTGAACGAAGAGAGGAATGTTGTGTATGGAGACCATATATCATTGCTGCAAAGTTTTGGTATCACACAAACAAACAAAACCTATTTGCTTGATGGTTATTAACGCCACTTTCAACAATATTACAGTTATATCGTGGCGGTCAGTTGTATTGGTGGAGGAAACCGGAGGAAACCACCGACCTGTCGCAAGTCAATGACAAACTTTATCACATAATGTTGTACACATCGTCCTGATCGAGATTCGAACTCACAACATCAGTGGTAATAGGCACTGATTCCATAGGTAGTTGTAAATCCTACTATCATACGATCACGCCCACGAATACTCCTTATGGTAATGAGTTCTTTATTCACATCCTTAATTATCAAATGACTGCTCTCAATTATGTACTGTTATCAAAGGACATTTGTAAAGGTGTGAAACGTGTTATTATCCGAATCGTATTTAATACAGGTCCTATACAAAAGGAAAACAAAAAGGTACTACATGCTCCCCCAAGTTTTATGTTGGCCCAGGTCTCAGTAATGCATTAAAACAAGTTTGAGAAGGTTACATTTGATAACTAGAATATTTCTGATGAAAATTTAGCCTGGTCAATATGGAAAAATGCCATCAACAAGGCTGTTTTAAACGTCATTGGGAAATCTAGAAAGGTGAAAAAAAATTGAAACAAGGAAACTGATAAATTAATCGAAGAAAGAGAGAAGTAAATCGTTTGAAAAGAATTCACGATAACACACGGAATTATGATAGCGAAACTGGGCAATGCTTATCGAATGTGTATGAACTTCGTATGTTTAATTGGTTTTCTCCGGGTATTTCGGTATCCTTCACCAATATAAGGGACCACCACGATATAAATGAAATAGAGTTGAAAGTGGCGTTAAACACCATATCCCTAACCCCCTCGTACATTTAAAGTTTAAGAGGCGATCGAGTGTTAAGTGTTGTCATGTATTTGTGTGTAAAGAGTTGTCATGTATTTGTGTGTTAAGAGTTGTGATGTATTTGTGTGTTAAGGGTTGTCCAGTATTTGTGTGTGAAGGGTTATCATATATTTGTATGTTAAGGTTTGTCATGTATTTGTGTGTTAAGGATTGTCATGTATTTGTGTGTTAAGGGTTATCCTGTATTTGTGTGTTAAGGGTTGTCATCTATTTGTGTGTTAAGGGTTGTCCTGTATTTGTGTGTTAAGGGTTATCCTGTATTTGTGTGTTAAGGGTTGTCCTGTATTTGTGTGTTAAGGGTTGTCATCTATTTGTGTGTTAAGGGTTGTCCTGTATTTGTGTGTTAAGGGTTGTCATGTATTTGTGTGCTAAGGGTTGTCCTGTATTTGTGTGTTAAGAGTTGTGATGTATTTGTGTGTTAAGGGTTGTGATGTATTTGTGTGTTAAGGGTTGTCATATATTTGTATGTTAAGGTTTGTCATGTATTTGTGTGTTAAGGGTTGTCATGTATTTGTGTGTTAAGGGTTGTCCTGTATTTGTGTGTTAAGGGTTGTCCTGTATTTGTGTGTTAAAGATTGTCATCTGATTGTGTGTTAAGGGTTGTCCTGTATTTGTGTATTAAGTGTTGTCATGTATTTGTGTGTTAAGGGTTGTCATGTATTTGTGTGTTAAGGGTTGTCATGTATTTGTATGTTAAGGGTTGGTCCTGTATTTGTGTGTTAAGGGTTGTCATCTATTTGTGTGTTAAGGGTTGTCATGTTTTGTGTGCTAAGGGTTGTCATGTATTTGTGTGTTAAGGGTTGTCATGTATTTGTGTATTAAGTGTTGTCCTGTATTTGCGTGTTAAGGGTTGTCATGTATTTGTGTGTGAAGGGTTGTCATGTAGTTGTGTGTTAAGGGTTGTCATGTATTTGTGTGTTAAGGGTTGTCATGTATTTGTGTGTAAAGGGTTGTCCTGTATTTGTGTGTTAAGGGTTGTCATGTATTTGTATGTTAAGGGTTGTCATCTATTTGTGTGTTAAGGGTTGTCATCTATTTGTGTGTTAAGGGTTGTCCTGTATTTGTGTGTTAAGGGTTGTCATGTTTTGTGTGTTAAGGAGTTGTCATGTATTTGTGTGTTAAGGGTTGTCATGTATTTGTGTGTTAAGGGTTGTCATGTATTTGTGTGTTAAGGGTTGTCATGTATTTGTGTGTTAAGGCTTGTCCTGTATTTGTGTTAAGGGTTGACCTGTATTTGTGTGTTAAGGGTTGTCATGTATGTGTGTGTTAAGGTTTGTCATGTATTTGTGTGTTAAGGGTTGTCATGTTTTGTGTGTTAATGGTTGTCATGTATTTGTGTGTTAATGGTTGTCCTGTATTTGTGTATTAAGGGTTGTCATGTATTTGTGTTTTAAGGGTTGTCATCTATTTGTGTGTTAATGGTTGTCATCTATTTGTGTGTTAAGGGTTGTCCTGTATTTGTGTGTTAAGGGTTGTCCTGTATTTGTGTGTTAAGGGTTGTCATGTATTTATGTGTTAAGGGTTGTCATGTATTTGTGTGTTAAGGGTTGTCATGTATTTGTGTGTTAAGGGTTGTCCTGTATTTGTGTTAAGGGTTGTCCTGTATTTGTGTGTTAAGGGTTGTCATGTATTTGTATGTTAAGGTTTGTCATGTATTTGTGTGTTAAGGGTTGTTATGTTTTGTGTGTTAAGGGTTGTCATGTATTTGTGTGTTAATGGTTGTCCTGTATTTGTGTATTAAGGGTTGGCATGTATTTGTGTGTTAAGGGTTGTCATGTATTTGTGTGTTAAGGTTTGTCATGTATTTGTGTGTTAAGGGTTGTCCTGTATTTGTGTGTTAAGAGTTGTCATCTATTTGTGTGTTAAGGGTTGTCCTGTATTTGTGTGTTAAGGGTTGTCATATATTTGTCTGTTAAGGGTTGTCATGTATTTGCATGTTAAGGTTTGTCATGTATTTGTCTGTTAAGGGTTGTCATGTATTTGTATGTTAAGGTTTGTCATGTATTTGTGTGTTAAGGGTTGTCATGTATTTGTGTGTTAAGGGTTATCATGTATTTGTGTGTTAAGGGTTGTCATCTATTTGTGTGTTAAGAGTTGTCATCTATTTGTGCGTTAAGGGTTGTCCTGTATTTGTGTGTTAAAGGTTGTCCTGTATTTGTGTGTTAAGGGTTATCATGTATTTGTGTGTTAAGGGTTGTCATCTATTTGTGTGTTAAGAGTTGTCATCTATTTGTGTGTTAAGGGTTGTCCTGTATTTGTGTGTTAAGGGTTGTCATGTATTTGTCTGTTAAGGGTTGTCATGTATGTGTATGTTAAGGTTTGTCATGTATTTGTCTGTTAAGGGTTATCATGTATTTGTATGTTAAGGTTTGTCATGTATTTGTGTGTTAAGGGTTGTCATCTATTTGTGTGTTAAGAGTAGTCATCTATTTGTGTGTTTAGGGTTGTCCTGTATTTGTGTGTTAAGGGTTGTCATGTATTTGTCTGTTAAGGGTTGTCCTGTATTTGTGTGTTAAGGGTTGTCATGTATTTGTCTGTTATGGGTTGTCATGTACTTGTATGTTAAGGTTTGTCATGTATTTGTGTGTTAATGGTTGTCATGTTTTGTGTGTTAAGGGTTGTCATGTATTTATGTATTTATGTATTAAAGGTTGTCATGTATTTATGTGTTAAGGGTTTGTCATGTATTTGTGTGTTAAGAGTTGTCATGCATTTGTGTGTTAAGGGTTGTCATGTATTTGTGTGTTCAGGTTGTGATGTATTTGTGTGTTAAGGGTTGTGATGTATTTGTGCGTTAAGGGTTGTGATGTATTTGTGTCTTAAGGTTGTGATGTATTTGTGACAAATCTTAACACACAAATACATGACAACCCTTAACACACAAATACAGGATAACCCTTAACACACAAATACATGACAACCCTTAACACACACATACATCACAACCCTTAACACACAAATACATCACAACCCTTAACACACAAATACATCACAACCCTTAACACATGTATTTGTGTGTTAAGGTTTGTCATGTATTTGTGTGTTAAGAGTTGTCATGCATTTGTGTGTTAAGGGTTGTCATGTATTTGTGTGTTCAGGTTGTGATGTATTTGTGTGTTAAGGGTTGTGATGTATTTGTGTGTTAAGGGTTGTGATGTATTTGTGTGTTAAGGTTGTGATGTATTTGTGTGTTAAGGGTTGTGATGTATTTGTGTGTTAAGGGTTGTGATGTATTTGTGTGTTAAGGGTTGTGATGTATTTGTGTGTTAAGGGTTATCCTGTATTTGTGTGTTAAGGGTTGTCATGTATTTGTGTGTTAAGGGTTGTCCTATATTTGTGTGTAAAGGGTTATCATGTATTTGTGTGTTAAAGGTTGTCATCTATTTGTGTGTTAATGGTTGTGATGTATTTGTGTGTTAAGGGTTGTCATGTATTTGTGTGTTAAGGGTTTTCCTGTAGTTGTGTGTTAAGGGTTGTCATGTATTTGTGTGTTAAGGGTTGTCCTGCATTTGTGTGTTAAGGGTTATCATGTATTTGTGTGTTAAGGGTTGTCCTGTATTTGTGTGTTAAGAGTTGTCATGTATTTGTGTGTTAAGGGTTGTCATGTATTTTTGTGTTAAGATTTGTCCTGTATTTGTGTATTAAGTGTTGTGATGTATTTGTGTGTTTAGTGTTGTCCTGTATTTGTGTGTTAAGGATTGTCCTGTATTTGTGTGTTAAGGGTTGTGATGTATTTGTGTGTTAAGGGTTGTCATGTATTTGTGTGTTAAGTGTTGTCCTGTATTTGTGTGTTAAGGGTTGTGATGTATTTGTGTGTTAAGGGTTGTCATGTATTTGTATGTTAACGTTTGTCATGTATTGATGTGTTAAGGGTTGTCATGTATTTGTATGTTAAGGGTTGTCATGTATTTGTGTGTTAAGGGTTGTCATGTATTAGTGTGTTAAGGGGTGTCATCTAATTGTTTGTTAAGGGTTGTCCTGTATTTGTGTTTTAAGAGTTGTCCTGTATTTGTGTGTTAAGGGTTGTCATCTATTTGTGTGTTAAGGGTTGTGATGTATTTGTGTGTTAAGGGTTGTCACGTATTTGTGTGTTAAGGGTTGGCATGTATTGTGTGTTAAGGGTTGCCATGTAGGTAAAGTGTTTCGATTTTGCATTTTCTATGATTTTACTATTTTATTGAATTTTGTAACTGTTCCGGTGTCATACAGTAAACCTTTCCCCATAGTAGATTAACTCCCTGGAAGATTTACTATATAGCAAACCTTCCCCCATGGGGGAACGTTTACTATATATATACTCTGACAAAAGTTAAGCACCACCCTATATTTTTATCGATATATTTTTTTGCATCAATACTGTTAAAACAATAAAATAGATATCACCATTTTTCTTACACTTCTTAAAAGACTACACCAAGGCCTCTAAAATTACCAATCTACGAAGTATTTATCATCCTGAAAGACGTGACTATGACGTGGCAAAAATGGGGTTCAAAACAGGCGCTGGAAAAACGTAAAACCAGTTTGTCTTTGATGGAAGTTTTTAACATTGCATTAAAATGCAGAGTCTTCAGAACTTTTAAATGCATCTATTGTGCGTATGTGTAAGGTATAAAAATCAATAACGAGTATATCCACCGCGTTTATTGTGAAGTTCTGTAACACGCCTCGTCATGCTTCGCACAAGACGCCTAAGTCGTTCTTGGGGGAACTGTTGCCAGTCTGTAAGATATCAGTTCTTAATTCGTCAATATTTTGACATTTTGGATTGCGCTGGTTAATTTTTCGGCCAATAAAGTCCCATACATGGTCTATAGGGTTCATGTCTGGCAACATCGAAGGCCGTGGAATCGTCTGAACAGCCTCTTGCTGTAAAACATGTTGCACAATTCGGGCTCTATGTGGCCTAGCGTTGTCGACCATGAACATTGGCCTGTCAGCCAACGCAGAATTGTCGAAATGGGGGACTACTCGTGGGGCGAACACATTGTCACGGTATTTTTGGCCATGTCAGATTACCATCAAGAACGTACAAGTCCACCTTACAGCCAAAGGAAAAACAACCCCAGACAGTTACACCCCCACCCCCAAAAGCAGTTGTGCCCAAAATGTGGTTGTCCTGAAATGAAGTGTTTCGTTGGCGCCAAAACCTTGCACGACCGTCGGTAGGGCGTAGCAAAAAACGACTTTCATCAGACCAGTGGACCCGTCTCCATGTGCGAATAGTCCACCCCAAATGATCATGTGACCAGTCAATCGAGCATGGCGATGACGTAATGTCAACTGTGGACGTTTGGTGGTGGAGGCGTCTGATTACAGTGCGTGTGCTAATGGGGCCTCCAAACTGTAAATTACCACCAGCTGTACTGAACGGCCGTTGACGCGCCCGTCTGGATATGAGCCGGTACTCTCTCGGCGTCGTTTTGCGATGTCTACCTGCACGTGGACGGCCAATAACATTCCCCGTTTGACGAAAACGCTGCATCAGGCGTACAATGATGGAATGGTTAATCCTGAAGTGGTCTGCCACCCTTCTATGGCTAAAACCACCGTTATATATGCCAACAGCTTGCCACCTTTCTGGTATGGTTAATTTTTGCCGCACCATACCAAACCAATAGAAAATGAAACTTAAATTTCTACACAAAAAAAATCAGCTTTCGTTCGCAAACACAAATGTTGAAAAGTACACGTGGCACTTTACACACCCTGTCATATACACATACATAAAAATCGACTAATAACCTGTTTCACAGGTAAGTAAGTATGTGTGTACAGATAACGAAAACAACAAACAGGTTTGAAATAAGTTCATTAGTAGAAAAGATATTATTGAAACAAGTCAAGTGGTGCTTAACTTTTGTCGGACTGTATAGTATTTATTCCGCATAGTAAACATTCCTACCTACTCAAATACTGCAAAATGGCTCCGTACATATTTTTGTACCTTTAAATCATAGCTGGATATAATTAATGGTATATAACAATTAAAATTTACACGATTAAGGTGCTAAATTCTGAATCAATAGTAATTATCCGGATTAAGGGGGAACATTTACTATATAGCAAAATATCCAGGGGGATGATTGCCTATGGATGGGGGAATGTTTGCTATATACATGTAGTAAATTTTCCCCCGGGAATATTTACTGAATAGTAAAGTATCCGGGGAGGGGGGGAGGTTTACTATATAGAAAATATTCCGAGGGGAATGTTGACTATATGACATTCCGGGGGAAGGTTTGCTATGCGGAAGGTTTACTATACGACACCGGCATTGTGATATTGTCTTGGTTTTCATTATTTATAAAACACAACAGATGAATTGAGTACCAAAGCAACCACCATGACAGTTGGCGTTTCTTCCGCCATCTTTATTGGAAAACAAGACAACAAAACGGCAACTGTCGACACCAGTACACATGTTATGCCTACTGCTTCAGTATCAACAACAACAGAACAAGGAACATCAACTTGGTATTTGACAAGTACAAAGGAAACTACAACTTTTGGTATGTCCATACACGCTTAAGACGAGATCTATTGGTATGCTGTTTATTGTTATAACTGAACCATGATATATTGACGTACTTTTTGCACGACAAACTTCTGTCATAAACACAGCATTCATACTTCTATATGAAAGCAGGTGATATTGAATATGATCATTTTTATGTCCTCAGATATTACTGCAGAAAGAATTTAATATTTGTAGTCTAAACATGTTTTATTTTCCAAATAAAACCGACCACCACGATATAAATAAAATATTGTTGAAAGTGGCGTTAAACACCATAATCATAACCACTATCCCCCCTCAATGTTTTTAATTTATTACACAAATGTACTTTCACATCTCAGTAAGTTTTATATATAACTATTGTGACATTCGTTCATATATCATGTCAGTTCCCAGCATGCTCTTTGCTATTCTTAACCTCGATGCGAGAAGCAAAGCAATATGTAATCACACGTACTCGAGGATAGGATAGCTTCCCCCCTTTTTTTCTCAAAACTACGATGGAAAATTGTATCGTATCCTTCAGCTATTATTTTCAGTTTAATTATACAATGTACGTTAATCTGATATAATATCACCACATAATGACCTTTTCTATATTAAACAGTCGTTAGAAAAAAATCCATCTTCGATTTATATAACATGGTAAAACTATTTTTCAGTGTATCATTTCTGTATTTTTAGGAATGACAGAGGAGTGGTCTACAATCTGTTTTTTTTTACTGAGTACAATTGTTGTTTTAGTTTCAGTTGTAACCGGTGCGTGAAGCTCGGGGATGTCTGTATTATTAATTATATATATTAGCTTATTGTTGAGAGAGAGGCGCTTAATGACTTCAGGAAGTACACTTTAATATATTAGTATGTGATAATATACAATGACATCCGTAATAATTTTTAGAAAATAAGAAAAACCTTTCCTTGTTACAAATCATTGTAATTTTTCTATTGGATGATGTTATGGTTGATATTAATGATTAGTTTTAGTCTAGAAATATGTACAAAACTGGTTCTCAACGACAAGAAAGGTAAGCTACGATAATTTATGTAAAATAATTGAATTTATAAGGATTATATAATAAATTATATAAAATATCTTATATCCCATTTAGCTATACTCCAAATTACAATTGTTAGATTAAAGAAGTACATAAAGTGCATGTATTATATAGTATATAGCACTAATAACGTATATCATATTCATCAGAAAAAATTGTTTGCGATAGTTGATTGGTTTGGTTGGTTTATGGTGCTTATCGCCATTTTCAGCAATATTTAAGTTTTATTTTGTGAGGATCAGTTTTATTGGCGGAGGAAACCGGAGTACCCGGAGAAAACCACCGTCTTGTCGCAAGTCACTGACAAACTTTATCACATAATATTGTATCGAGTACACCTCGCCATATACAAACTCACAACTTTAGTGGGATAGACACTGATTGCACGGGTAGTTGTAAATCCAGCTACTATACTATTTCAGTAGTAGATGCTATCTATTTTCTTTTACATGCCAGGTGAGTTTTATCTTAGAATAAAGGTCATCGTTTACGTCACATACTTTAGAGTGAATGAGTCGAATTTTGCAAATTTTAGCCAACCGGAAACCAAAAACATAATGATGAAATATAAAACTCAAATTCACAGTACAGAAAACGAAAATTACAATTTAAAACAGAAAATCGTTCATTACGATAGGAAATTGCGGTTTGCGAACGAAATATCCAGTTCTTTATGAGTTATCTGAAGTTTCGTGAAATACAAGGGTTTCCGATCAGAAACTGCAGTTTTCGCGCCACATACAAGATATTTACAACCTAAATCCAAGTTTTCTTTTGGGGAATCTGACATTTGTGCATTTATTATTATCGCCTGTCATGCATAGAGACGACACTTTATATTACCATATAATATTAGAAATCGTATCACTTGCATGAAGGGTTTGGAAATTTATATGCAGCCAGTATATAGTTGGCACAAGAATGGTATGTTCTTTTCAGAAACTTCTGATTTCTTCATCTAATTCAATATACATTTATACACTATGGATTTTACTGGTAATTATATGTCGCCATTGTATATTTCCTTATAAGGGGTGATCGATGAGTTCATTGTAGTTCCATTTCACTACATGGTACATAGCTGTCACATGAGATGAACAGCCTCGTCCTGATATCAGAATTGATATTAGGATGAGACTGCTCATCTCACGTAATACCTATGTACCATATATTGTTTCACGGAATTTTAGTTAAACTTCAATTAAAATGTAGAGTATTTTTTTTTTTATTTTAGAGGCCTGTTTTTTAATTCTTAACCATTAACCTGGTTTTAAACTGTTTTATGGTTGAGCGTTTTTTTCGATGTAGTTTAAACCATGCGGTTAAATGGTTAAAGAACATCTTAACCGGGATCGAAGCACAGTTGAATATGTTTGAACCTTTGTAATTACCAGTATGTTTAAAAGTTGAATTGTTTTATTTGTAAATGAAGAATTAATTTTACTTTGTTAAAAAATAATCAATGAACTAGAAGATTTCTCTTAAATATTGTTCTTCAATCATTGCGTTTTTTATCTATCTTAAACATGTTTCAGGTTGTTTTCAACCATAAACAAGTCTGAGAATATAAAAACAGGCCTTTACTCCACTAATTAAGAACGCTTGTAAGTGCCATAAATAAATTTTGGCATCAAACATTTTAAGCACACACAAATAAGTTGTTAATGATGTCATTTTATTTTCTATGTAATAATTGGATATGTGGTTATTGGTGGCGCTTGTACAAAATAAGTCTCTGTAAGTCTTCAATGATGGGGATAACAGTTCCCTCTAAAGTATTCGTCAATTGGCCTGTAGCTGTAAGTATTAACTGGATGGCTACATTAGGGTCTAATTGTATGCATCTTTTATTGATCTTCACCTTGAAATCGACAAAAAGATTAAAAAATACTCTTCGACAAACGTGGTGAATTCACTTTTCTAATAGTCAACTTCCCATTTCATCAATATCAATATTCCAGCAGCATCAGCGCAAGCAGAGTTAAGATTTGACAACTCGTACGCTATGTGTCCTGTATAGTGATTTTCTGGACAAAGCTCAGCTGCTGACGCAAACGCTACTCAAACAAGGATACATTGCTCTAATGTTGATATCATCGCTATAAATAGTCTACGGTAGTCATCACAAACTGGGCGACCATTACAAAATATCCATTTCTCAAATGGCAATGGATCGTTTCCTATTACGTGGACATTTTATTTCATCTATCACTGACAATATTTTTAGGGGATTTGACAATGAGCAACACGGCCAGTGTACGTGTTATAAGAACTGGAACTGTCTACCCTTCACGAGCACCTAGTTTTGGTGGGGTCCGTGTTGCCAATCTTTTTAGTTCATATGACAAGATTATAAGCACATTTTTTTTATTTAATGCACATGATCTTTCAATGACAGACAATTCAATATCATTTGTAAATACAAAAGGAAGTACAATTATATAATCTACAAACAACATTGATGACAAATTCAGTGAACTAACATAACATTTATTTTTAAAGAAATACTTTTAAATATCGTTTCTCTTGGTTAAGTAAATGTCATCAAAGTTTTATGGTCGCCACCATGACTTGGTTGACCGTTATGGAATATATGTGTCACAAATGACAACCGATATATTCCACTTGTCGTAAACACTTCGAATTCCTTATTCATGACTTAATACCACGTTTGTAACTAGATTAACCCTACCGTAGCACCTGGGTTCATCCCCGGTTTTTAGTGAGGTTTGTGTTACTCGATCTTTAGTTTTATGTATATGTCTTGTAGATCGTTGTTTGTCCTTTTGTCCTTTTTCTTTTGACCATTGTGTTATTTGTTCTTCTTCGATTTACAGATTCTGATTACCCCTTTATTATCTTCAAACACTTCTTATTTAATTTAAAATATAATATATGTTGATATATTTAAGTTTCATGGAACGAGATAAAAGAACATTGTGACGTTCCGACCAAGAGTGAATTAGAACAGAATAAGAATCCAGAACTACAACAAGATCAACATGTTATGGCATGGACTGCTTCTTGGGTGAATGTAAACGACTGGGCTCATTTCTATGGTCATTATTTATTCATACATGAAGATAACTATTACATGAGAAATAAAAACAATAAAATAACACAAAAACGACAAATAAAAACAGGAGCATGTTAATATTTCTTTTAAAAAATAATTGAAATATGAAATATTAATATACAATTTTTGAATCGTGTATTGTTTAAGCCTCTCAAATATATTGTTGCATGCAGATTGAGGTCAAGTACCTCAAAATCTAGGTAGCCTTCGGTAAAAGTTTATAATATTTTTGATACTGTCATAGGCATTTTTGTTTACATATGATGTCATAATACACTGCAGTATCTAAACAACCGTTGCAGTCGTGAGATTGGGGGATTGGGAGGTGTCTCACACGTAGAGAAGTCTAGGGCCATTCTTGATCTAAATCCGGCACTGGTTCTTTGGTACAAAATCAGCGATAGTACGGTAGTTGGATAGCAACATCACCGATAGTACGGTAGTTGGATATCAACATCAGCGATAGTACGGTAGTTGGATATCAACATCAGCGATAGTACGGTAGTTGGACATCAACACCAGCAATAGTACGGTAGTTGGATAGCAACATCAGTGATAGTATGGTAGTTTGACATCAACATCAGCGATAGTACGGTAGTAGGATATCAACATCAGCGATAGTACGGTAGTTGGACATCAACATCAGCGATAGTACGGTAGTTGGATAGCAACATCAGCGATGGTACGGTAGTTGGATATCAACATCAGCGACAGTACGGTAGTTGGATAGCAACATCAGCAATAAAATGGGAGTTCGATAGCAACATCAGCGATAGTACGTTAGTTGGTTATCAACATCAGCGATAGTGCGGTAGTTGGAGATAAACATTCCACAGGTTAGTATGATATTTACCTACACCTTATACGTTTACACCAGGAAACAGGTATTGCTGAAATATGCTTTGAATATTTTGAACCTTTTGGTTTTCTATTAGAACTAAGGTATTAATGATCAAAATGCAATAATCAACTGATGTAGTTTTGGGTACATTAAACCCTCGTTCATTAGAAATCGATGGGTCCCTCAAGAATACCGATTCATAAACCCTGTCATTATCCACCTGCGTAGAGATAGTTATGTTGTGTGAAAAACCAATACTGTATTAATAACAGTTAAAAAAGCATTTTAGTCCATACTATATGTATCATCTTAATGGCCAAGATTTTTAACAAGGCCGGCTATTGTTTGATTATATAAATGATTATTTTGTCCCCGTCACTTGTTGGTCAGATCAAATATTGCCCTTGTTAACACATTGTCTCACCCCCCCCTCCCGCCTATTTTTTTTCTAATTGATTCAACGGAAACTGGGCCATACTGATAAAATCTATGTTATTATTTTCCCAAGGATGTCTTGATTTGGATGCTAGAGGATCTATAAACGCTTTTAAGCAAGTACTATTACGGAAGTACTTCCCAGACGAAAACGACGCAACCGACAAAGACTGTATATTTGACTGTGTGGCCGAATGTTTCACAAAGACAAATTACTTTATTTATTACGTAAGTCTTATAGCTATTGTTGTCATGTGGATATCGTTCAACAACAAAACCTCTGTGAGAACTGTTAAATCTATCATTGTCCTGTGGACACGGTTCCACAAAACCTCTGTAGGAATGGTTATGTCTAGACGAGTCTGAAGATACCAAAGGTGTAATCAGAATCCATACATCAAAGAAGAACAGACAATGCAATTGCCAAAAGAAAGAGTATAAAAGACAAACTACGATCTACAAAACATACACATAAAACTAAAGATCGAGTAACACGAACGCCTCTAAAAATCGAAGGTGAATTCAGGTCACCTGGACATCATTCCTAAAATGTCTGTGGGAATTGTTATATCTATTATTGTCATCTGGACACCGTTCTACAAATCCTCTGTTATAATTGTTATATATATTTTTGTCATCTGGACACCTTTCTACAAAACCTCTGTGAAAATAGGTACATTTTGTATATACATTATTGTCATTTGTACACCGTTCCACAAAACATCTGTGGGAATTGTTATATCTATTGTTGGCATCTGGACACCATTCCACAAAATATCTCCATAGACCGTTTACCAAAATGGAGGTGAATTCGGGTTCTCCGGAATAGTTCCTGCTTAAAGTGTTACACACGCTGTGCTACTCAGTTTCCAACAAATGTCGTAACAAGAGGAAATGTTCAGAAAGAGATTACGACAGTATAAACAGATTATCAGTGATATCGATACTTCGTTAGTCCATAGGGGCCGTCGTGGTCGTGGCGTATGGTAGTTGGATCTACAATTACCTATGTAATCAGTGCCTATCACACCTGAAGTTGTGTGTTCGAATCCCGATCAGACGAGGTGTCTTCGATGCAACATTATGTTATAAAGTTTGTAAATGACTTGCGACAGGTCAGTGGTTTTCTCCGGGCACTCCGGTTTCCTCCACCAATAAAACTGACCGCCATGATATAGCTGAAATATTGTTGAAAGTAGACCATGCCCCCCTCGTTAGTCCATCAGGCGCATTTATCTGTGGGTGTGTGTGTGTTTACCTTTTAAAGGAGTACTTGATACCTGCATTATAAAAGCAAACATATCGAAGAGTAGTGAGATAACCTTAATTTTATAACAATATTTCATATTCATCATTTGTACATTCTTATCTTGAAATATCAAGTACATGTTTATAATTCTAGAAGAAAATATGCCAATGTGTTACCACGCCTAGAGAAACTGACGAGAAAGAAAATTGCATTTCAAGTTGCCAGTTTTACAATGATGTGTTCTGCTCGTCTGGGGTGGGATTGGCATTGTTTAAGATTGAACGAGGTAATTATTTGTCAAGAACATGTAATGTTATGTATTCATATCACATATCATCCACAATATGACCAAACTTTAGAATTCACAACTTTAGTGCTAATAGGCACTAACAACCTGTGTAATCAGTGCCTATCAGTTGTGAGCTCAAATCCCGTTCATGGCGAGGTGTGCTCGATACAACATTATGTGATAAAGTTTGTCAGTGACAGTTCGGTGGTTTTCTCCGCGTACTCATGTTTCCTTGATTGCAAAGCACTTTTTAAACAACTGGTATATCTATAATGATTGGTCTATCCCATTGAACTTGAAACAAAAGGCATGACAGATATAGTTAGGCATGCTTTATACCCTAGAAATTTAAAGTGCCAATCGGTTAAAAATGACGCTTTTATGAAAAGAGAGAGATGAGTTCAATTTTCCATTTATATGTAGCAACATTTCAGTAGCACGTACATATATCTCTCCTTTTACTGGATGTTCCAGAGTGTCGTATCTTGATTTCCTTGATAGAAGATGCTGCAAACAAAGAAGCTACATAGATTCTAAGATCAGATTTGTTCGACTTTAATTTGTACTTAAGCAAATATAACATTAATATAAAACAAAATTTTATTGAATTAAGTCTAAAAACAGACTAAAATAGAAGAAATATTAACCATTGGTTTATCATTTCTAGATATCGAAACTGACATGGCAATCTTTGATAACATATCAAGTACACGCCGTTGTCTTGCTTTGAAAAATAGCACAAATGTTGTCACGGATTGTAGTTCTACATATAATTACAGTTGTGAAGGATTAGGTGAGTGGAAACCTTAGTTTTGCAGAAAAGAAAAGTTTCAAGATCAGAAGCCGTAATTCGCAAAACGACAGATAATTAATACAATGGTCAAAGGAAAATGGGAGAAAAGAACAGAAAAGAACGGACAAAACACCACACGGAAAATTGAAGATTAAGCAACGCGAACCTCACTGAAAACCATGGGTGAACTCAAGTGCTCTGGAAGGGTTAACATTTCCTGCTCCACCAGTGACACCCAAATATATTACGTTCACTATTCGTAGAATGTGCATAACGCAAACACAAAGAAATTACAGGAAATGTCTGCAGTTAATATTTATAATTCTGACAAATTCATCATTGACACGCAAAACAGAACACAAGCAATACTATTATTAACACACACACACGCACATTTTGTATTACTGACCTGTGATGAAATACGAGTAAAACGTAGTGCCGATACAAAAATATCAAAATGTGTACAATAAATTAAAGTAAGGTTTTAGTTGATGTGTGCTAACACCTGCAAACTGGGATTTATGACTAATATAACGTCTGAATTATACATAAATTATACATGAATGCAAATGATCTACCTGTGCAATTAGTGCCTATCACCACTAAAGTTGTGAGTTCGAATTCCACTCGGACGAAGTGTACTCGAAACAATGTTATGTAATACAGTTTGTTAATAACTTGCGACAGTTTGGTGGTTTCCTCCGGGCACTCCGGTTTCCTCCACAAATAAAACTAACTGCCACGATATACTTAGTAACTGAAATATTGTTGAAAGTGGCATTAATAACCATAAATCAAACCCTATCAACCTGGATTGTTTACAGTGAAATAACAACTAACTCCGTAAACACAATAGCAACACTTTATTTATTATTGTTAGGAATCAACATGGTCTTATTGTATGGGCGAGTGTTCCAATATCTTCCTTTTGACCTATACGCCCTATGTCAATTTTCAATCAAACAAATTACATGCCTAGCTTCAGAGATGAAATGTAAGAAAATAGTTGGTATCTTAACAACCTTTTTATATTAGCGCTAACTTGTTAATTCAAATAATTTAATATATATTTTAAAGGTTCAGTCTATGACTCTAATTGGACAAGAGCTGTGAATACGTGCATAAACAGGACAAGTAAACTACCCTTAAAATCGAATCCAAGTAATATCGTCTCGTGGTTGGGGTATTTTAGTGTTAGACAGTTATTAAATGGTATGAACATTTGTAATATGTATATATCAAATAGCAGTATATATATATTTATTCAGAGCTACCCCTTTACAACGTGGGCTTCTGCAGACGGTGTACTTGCAAGTGCGTCTAACATTTATCATACAAACAAAAATGTACTATATACAAACATTTTAAGCAAAAAAATACATATGACATGCAATATAAATGATATATAATAAAGTTCATAAAATATGTTCCAACGAAGCATCTTTAAGATTTTCATTTCAACTAAGAGCTTAATAAAAC
>MJUT01056821.1:171413-182179 GCA_002080005.1 Gigantidas platifrons
CCATCCCCCCTTCCCTCCACACACACACACACACACACACACACACACAGTGTTTGGTCCAATCCTACTCCTCTGCCAAACATATCTTGTCAATAATGATTAATGTTTAAGATGAAAAATAACAATGAATGTAGAATTTAATATCTAGGATAATAACTCACTTTATTTTATGTGTAGCAGATAATTCGAACTCTTTCAGAGGAATGTTCTTTATATTGAAGATAGTGTGTCTCATGATGAGACATGCTATTCGGAAAACTTGTTTGGTGTTTTTGTTGTTATAGTAATATGTGTTTTACCTATATAATAGGTGCTATCGTGGTCATGAGTGTTGGGTAGTTGGATTTACAACTATCTGTTCAATCAGTGCTCTGGTTTCCGCCAGCAATAAAACCTACCGCCACGATATAACTCAAATATTGTTGCAAGTGGCGTTAAACACCATAACCCTTATATAATAATGGAATACTAATAATCTGATTGAATGACTTGATTAGTACCACTTGGAACTCTAAATGGAATAAATCAAACAAAGCATGGTGAATAGATTCTGATCAATTTGTTTGTTTTCAGTTTGCGTGCGTCCATTGGCATAAACAGGATTGTCTTTCAATTTCTGATTGATTAGCTTTAGTACCACATAGATCTCTAAGTTTAACTTGACAAATGTCATCAACATAAACCCCCACTATTATAGGAAGAAAAACGAATCCCGTTGTAGTAGTTAGGAGCAAGTGAAAACTACATCTTTTTTGTATTGCGCCTTGTTGAAGTGATTATTAAACGTGATGTAGGGTTCATTGTTGCGGTCAATTTTATTGGCGGCGGAAACCAGAGTACCCTGCGAAAACCACCGACCTTCCGCAAGTCACTGACAAACTGGGGGTAGGGGCAGATTTTGTACCTCTTGTATTATGGTATTGTACATTTTGTAAGTTTATGCTAATTATGTTTATGTTTTTATGTTTTTATTTTTTTATTATTTATCTATTTTATTTATTTTTTTTTTTTGCAGTAGTGATTATAACTGTAAATGTCATATTACTGGTGTTATGTATTGTGGTGATGATAGCTTATTGTCGTATTAAGGTAACTATATTAAATAACAAATATTCATAACCCCCTTTTAGTTCTGTGTTAATTTATTCCATAATATTTGTATTTAGTGAATTTATGACAATTTATTTCATGAGTATTTACAAAACTCACCGCCATATTATTACAAAACGGCGTTGTCGCTATACACAACGGGTTTCGTGAGTGGAACACTAGATAACATTTTCGAAACACTTAATTGTATGTCGATTTTTAATTTCACTTTCTACAAACGTGAAAGCTTATGAATGACACCCTTCGTTTAAGTCTTCGTGTGTATATCTGATGCATTCAATGTATCTAGTCACATAAGGAAAGGTTCCGAAGGGTTATTTTAGCGCCAATTTCAACAATATTTCAGTTATATCGGCGGTCAGTTTTATTGGTGAAGGAAACCGGAGAAAACCACCGACCTGCCGCAAGTCACTGATAAATTTTATCACATAATGTTGCATCGAGTACACTGAAGGTTCCGAATGTATATTGGAACAATTCTGTATGCAGTGGGAATACTGTAGAACTGTTTGAAGAAACCAAAGGAGTAATCAGAAGCCGTAAATCGAAGGACAAACAATATGTCCAATGGCCAAAAGGAAAATTTATATGGTTGGCAAATTCATCATTACAATCGAACCATAATATCTTTTCGTGAATGTAATTAACCAAAGGTTATCAGATAATCCAATGTATAAACTGAAAAATCTCAAGTACTCGAGTAGGAAATCGTAATTATGCAATGACAATAATAGTGCAATGAAGTAACTTTGTATTATATTTGATTTCAGAAGATCAAGCAAACGATTCGCAAACTTTCTTCCAAAAAGCACACCATAAACCAACACCCTGTACCATTAGCACGTGTCGATGATCATCAACAAGCTGATGGTGGGGGCTATGTAGAAGTCTGGGATCAGCATCACGATATTGTTGGCATGGAGGAATTATATCATGATGTATATGAAGACGTCCAAATAGAACAAATTGGTGAACATTGACAATATCATGTTGTGGCCATAGTGTTTATGGCTTCAATATTCTTCAGTTGTATTGTACAGATATATCATGAACATTGACAATAGACGCTACGCACAATATTGCGTCAATGAAGAACAATCTTATATATTTCTCTGAATATGAAGATCCTATTTAAATATGTTGACACAAAGCATGCAAATTTTGTATTTTAAACTTGTATGAACCCACTCCGCCTACCAATTGATAGAATTTGATCATACTTATCCTAAATATATAATAAAATGACATGAAATATAACTAAAACGTCAAATTGTGCGTGTAAGACGTAACAAACTATATGCATTTTACTTAAACAAAATACAGGTGCGCTCTTGCAGAACGCGTGAAACACGCGAAATTTTTCATGACAATTTTACGTCATATTTTCTTCATGATATCATATGGAAAAATACGCCGTGTTGAAGAAAAAGAGAAAATTTTCGAAAATTCCGAATTGACTTGCTTCTGTAAGATTCTAGGGAGTGGTAACATTCTTCAAGTTAGACATATAATAATTACAAAATGAGAAAGCATTCGATTCGGATATTTTACCACATAAAAGTTCAGACACTCGTGTTAAAAATATACAATTTTCAAAGCTTTGGACCAACGCATAAAAGCGCCTCGTCTGTTTTCGGCTGTCTTGCAAAAATGTCCAACGTCGAGGTTTTACGATTCCAAGTGACGAAACAGCCATAGTAAGACGTCATATTGTAAGATAAATGTTTAAATTGTGAAAAATGGTGGTTAATTATAAAAGTACCTATACTGAATGAGACACAGAGCACAGTTTTAAAAAATGTATCTACTCTTAATACGTCTTTTGGAGCAAAGCCGAATGTCATGCAATTTTGTCCACTAAGCAATTGCTACGTTGTTAACGTTATACAACCCTTATACGTACGTTGCTTATGTTCAACTGCTTTATACGCATGATAAAAGTGTTGGTTCACATAAAAGCTACTACATATGACGCACGACTTTTGTATTATTAGAGATTCCCTTCATCTTGTTCAAAGCTCCTAATTTAGCCTTATTACACCTTTTTTTATTGAAACTTATTCCCTGAAAAACTGTCGCATGTTAATCTGCCACGATCTATTTCATTTACAAGTGCTGAATAAGAAGGAGATAAAATTACTGTTCCGGAAGTGTTGGATCTTCAGTCTTTTGATACATGTATTTAATAAATAAAAGAAATGTTATCATAAAAGCTACACCTTGATTATTAACATTAATATTAAGAATAATTGTCTGTCGGTTCGCTCGTTCGTTCGTTCGTTTATTCGGCCCTTCGATTGTATCAATAAAAACCGGAAAACCAAAATAATAGATAGCAACAGGGACACACGTGTACACACAAATAGAAACAGACAGACAAATTAATACAAATATCTTGAGCTGAATAAAACGGATTTAAGCGTGTAGCTTTTGATAACCGAATTTTCGTGCTTAAAACGTCGAAATTTTACGTTACCATATAAGACGCATTATCGTGCTTAACGTCTATAGCATGTTGGGGCCATAGTGTTTATGGCTTCAATATTCTTCAGTTGTTTTGTACAGATATATCATGAAAATGTTTGTATTTTATGGTAAATTAATTTGGAACTAAACAAAAATAACTCTTAAATCTCAAACACTTTTTGTACAATAATACCCTCACCAAAGCTATTCATAAAACTGACCTCCCAAATCAGATACCGCCCACTTTTTACGCCTGATGATTCTATTCATTACTGGTTTTATTAACCATGACCCTTTAAACGGTCAAGGTAAATGAGTGTTCGACTTCTGTTCTGTTTTATTTATATCGTCTTCTATACCTATTATTTATTATAGACGATATAAATAAACAGACCATAGTCGAGCAACCCTTTACGGTGGNCGTTTAAAGAGTCATGGTTAATAAAACTAGTAATGATTAAATTCAACATGCGTAAAAAGTTCCCGGTAACTAATTTTGGTATCCAGCTTGTGCCTTGTCCGACCGCGATTAAATTATGTCGGGGCCCTCTAATTTGACCTCGAACCTATTCATTACTATCAAGGTGTATTCGAGTGGGATATCACGTACACAACACATGTACTTGATTGTTTACATTATTTGCATCGACTCAGTAACAATAGTTGGACTTCAAAGAGATTATATTTACGACGCAATAATCCATTTTAACCAAGTTTTTTTTCCGTATAAGATATCATTTGTGGATAGGCAACTAACGAAGAATAAGTTTCAAAAATTAATTGCTTGTAGATTTTTAAATTCATTTATTAACAATGTAAGATTGCAATACAAAAAATGCATCTTTGAGTGTAGATTGTGTTACTGGTTCGATTTATGCAATACAATTGAAATGCACATAACCAGATATGAGTAAAATTTTTCTATGTATAATTTCCCCCTTGATGCAGGTCAGATGTTCCTTTAAAATATAAATTAATTTTCTGTACAATACAAAGCAAAAGAAAAATAACCCCCAAAGACATGCATATTTAATTTTATTTACAAGTTGAATTATCGTACAAGTTAGATACCGTACATTTCAAACAAAAGAACTGAGCATTATAGAATATGGAAAGCTTATTTTTCCGCACTCGTACACAGGTAAAGGCCTCGACGCCTAAGGCGTCTCGTCCTTCACCTGTGTACTCGTGCGGAAAAAGAAGCCTGTCAGATCCAATAAAGGACAGTTCTTTTGTTTGAAATGTACGATATCCTATACATAGAAAACTTTTAGCATGGACATTTTAAATACATACCAGAAATTTACACATATATTCAACTTACTTCGTTGTTTTCCTAAACATATGTTCTACTATTTGTGTAAATACAATGCCATGATTTCAGATTGTTTTTTGTTTTATAAACATAAATATGCAAAAATTATTTTCATTGAATGATTAGTTTATAAGTATCGACTTACTACAACAATTTGATATTGAAAACTATCAAAAAGTACTGATAGCAATTGTTTTGTCCAGAATTAAAAGATATTGTTTCTGTTTGACATAAAAAAAATATTACTTTATGAAAGTCGAAATATAAAGAAATGTTCCATAATATATACTTAGCATTTCTAAACTAAGATTTTAATATAAATTTATATATCAGTACACAAAAAGTACATTTTAGCCTTTTCAATAAAAAAATATACAATGGAATAAGTATGTTGTTTTCACTATAGGATAATTACCATTCGACTATATTGTGATATAGCTGGAACACAATAGTTTGTTTCGATGCAAGAAAATAAACAATTTTTTTTATTGTGTGGAAACATTGCTACAAGGAGCAACCCTGGTCATTTAACAGCAAGTATATAAAGGGAACAAATATGTTTTCCTATCGTAGTGCAATATAAATATTATTTTCCCTTCGCATTCAACTGGCAATTGTTCATTATAGATTTTTATTAGCACCTAGAATACAAATACGTGTTCCTTTTACTTTTCACCTGGGCGAAGAGAGAAATGTTGCTTATGAAGACCACATATCATTCCTGCAAAGTTTCGGTATCAATCAAACAAACAAAACCTATTTGTTTGATGGTTATTATCGCCACTTTCAACAATATTACAGTTATATCGTGGCAGTCAGTTGTATTGGTGGAGGAAACCGGAGGAAACCACCGACCTGTCGCAAGTCAATGACAAACTTTATCACATAATGTTGTACATCTCGTCCTGATCAAGATTCCAACTCACAACATCAGTGGGGATAGGCACTGATTCCATAGGTAGTTGTAAATCCTACTATCATACGATCACGCCCACGAATACTCCTTATGGTAATGGGTTCTTCATGCGCATCCTTAATTATCAAATATCTGCGATCAATTATGTACTGTTATCAAAGGACATGTGTAAAGGTGTAAAACGTGTTATTATCCGAATCGTTTTCAATACAGGTCCTATACTAAAGGAAAACAAAACGGTAGTACATGCTCCCCCAAGTTTTATTTTGGCCTATGTTTCAGGAATGCATACAAAACAAGTTTGAGAAGGTTAAATTTAATAACCAGAATACTTCTGATGTAAACTTAGCCTTGTCAACATGGATAAATGCCATCAACGAGGCTTCTTTAGACGTTATTGTGAAATCTAGAAAGGTGATTTTTTTTATTTTTGAGACAAGGAAATTAATAAATTAATCAAAGGAAGAGATAAGTAAATCGTTTGAAAAGAGTTCACGATAAAACACGGAATTATGATAGCGAAACTGGGCAATGCTTATCGAATGTGTATAAACTTCGTATGCTTAATTGGTTTTCTCCTCAGTCGGAATTCTTCAAGTTTGCAAACGGGTGACATCCCTAGGTCTATGGTCACAAAACTCCCCCCAAAAAATAATATATACATATTATGGTTGCTGGCAACAACAATATAACAAAGACAGATATTATCATCTCTGAAGAATTTATCATTGAAATGTATATTTTGCTTAATTTCAAGTAGTGGTTGTGTCAAGTGGGCACTTTTCAGTCGTATCATGTAATGGAAACGAGAGGTTGGCGCCGTAAAGTCTGATTCCCAGTATTGTTATAAATGCTGTTTTAGTGACAACCGGAACCTTTGAACCGTAATGAAAGCGAGAGGTTGGCGCCGTAAAATATGATTCAAAGCATCATTTCTTTAGAAATGCCTGTACCAAGTCAGGGCCATTGCGGTTTCCCAGTTTTCCGGTTGTTGACTGATTTTGTCTGTTTATTGATTTATGAGTTTTGAATTTCCCTTTGGAAGATGTATCTGTATTCGGTAATTTTGTTATTACCCTTATTTACTGATGAATGTCTGCTTTGTTTTAGACCAACCAACTGGACCACGGGTACTGACGGATAGGATTATGCCAGCTTTCTTTCCAATATGCCGATTGATAACATCGGAAATAATTAATTGACGATAATATATATATATAACGTCTGAAAAACCAGTCAACGATCAATCTTACGGGGTGTTGGATCGCTACGGTATAACGATACTATACAAGTAAAATANAATTTATAAACGTCTAAAATGGTTTGTAAAACAACAACAAGTACACAAAACAAAGTGATAAAGAATTAAACACTTCGTTGAATGACAAAATGTTCGTCCACCGAGGGACTTTATCAATGTCTATTTAAATAATATTTAGAACCAATATGGCGTCTTAATTTCAAAAAAATAAATTTGACGGTCCATGTACGGGACAAAAGAACCAGAAATTGCACATATGAAATGACATAGATAAAAGAATTGAAATCCTACATATAAATTAATGAAAGTACAATAACAATAATATAAATACACAATCGGGCTACTCATTTAAATAATTATGGTTTATTTAAATGAGTAGCCCGATTGTGTATTTATATTATTGTTATTGTTATATATTTATATATATATGTGGCAGAGCAAAAAGTTTATAAGTATGTTGATCTATGTGATATAAAATTCTAAGTTGTGCACACGCGAATTCTGAATTTTACTAGCGTTTTCAAGTTGTGTGCGAATCTCCTAGTTTGAAATATTACCCTCTTTCTATCTGAAAAGAACGAAAGTAACAAACAAACAATTGCAATAAAAAAAATAAAAAATCCATCACATAGCAAAAAATAATTAAATTATACACTATTTAGGCAGAAGATTTCCTTTAGAATGCGGCTGTAAATAATTATCATTTACTTTTATCCGTCAATCATGCGTTTTCATGCGTTTCTTCTGCAATCTTTATTGGAAAATAAGACAACAAAACGACAACTGTCGAAACCAGTACACATGTTATACCTACTGCTTCAGTATCAACAACAACATAACAAGGAGCATCAACTTGGCATTTGACAACTATTGGTATGTCCATACACGCTTAAGACGAGATCTTTTGGTATGCTGTTTATTAATATAACTGAACCAAAATATGTTGACGTACTCTTTGCACGACAAACCTCTGTCATAAACACAGCATTCATACTTCTATATGAAAGCAGTTGATCTTGAATATGATAATCTTTATATCCTCAGATATTACTGCAGAAAGAATTTAATATTTGTAGTCTAAACATGTTTTATTGTGCAAATAAAACCGACCACCACGATATAAATAAAATATTGTTGACAGTGGCGTTAAACACCATAATCCTAACCACTATGCCCCCTCAATAGTTTTAATTCAATACACAAATGTACTTTTACATCTCAGTAAGTTTATATATAACTATTGTGACATTCGTTCATATATCATGTCAGTTCCCAGTAGGCTCTTTGATATTCTTAACCTCTATGCGAGCAGCAAAGCGATATGCAACTACAGGTACTCGAGGACAGGATATCTCCCCCCACCCTTTTTTTCTCAAAACTACGAGGTAAATTGTATCGTATCCTTCAGCTATTATTTTCAGCTTAATTATACAATGTACGTTAATCTGATATAATATCACCACATAATGACCTTTTCTATATTAAACAGTCGTTAGAAAAACAAATCCATCTTCGATTTATATAACATGGTAAAACTATTTTTCAGTGTATCATTTCTGTATTTTTAGGAATGACAGAGGAGTGGTCCACAATCTGGTTTTTTTACTGAGTACAATTGTTGTTTTAGTTTCAGTTGTTACCGGTGCGTGAAGCTCGGGGATGTCTGTATTATTAATTATATATATTAGCTTATTGTTGAGAGAGATTCGCTCAATGACTTCAGGAAGTACACTTTAATATATTAGTATGTGATAATATACAATGACATCCGTAATAATTTTTAGAAAATAAGAAAAACCTTTCCTTGTTACAAATCATTGTAATTTTTCTATTGCATGATGTTATGGTTGATATTAATGATTAGTTTTAGTCCAGAAATATGTACAAAACTGATTCTCAACGACAAGAAAGATAAGCTACGATAATTTATGCAAAATAAATAAATTTATAAGGATTATATAATAAATAATATAAAATATCTTATATCCCATTTAATTATACTTACCAAGATTTGGGTAAGTATTCGGGTTATGGTGTTTAACGCCACTTTCAACAATATTTCAGCTATATCTTGGCTACTGACTAGGTGGTTGTAAATCCAACTACCATACGACCACGACAAATGACGCCCTAACCAAGTTTGATATTGCGGAAAATAATATTGTATTCTTAAAAACTACATGATAATTACACCTCAATATTTCATTTATGACTGTTTATCAATAATACGAGGTGATGCAATACCAATAAATAGATATCTATACCACGTCAATCTTTTGAATTTAAACGTAGACGATGCAGGTTAATCCAGAAACTCGTCGTGTGTTCTAAATTGGATATGTACGTCTTTATTTTAATCATTCATGGTTTGATGGCCCGTCGTGGTCGTGATCGTCTGGTAGTTAGACTTACAACTACCTATGTAATCAGTGAATATCACCCCAAAGTTGTGAGTTCGAACCCCGCTCTTGGCGATGTGTATTCGATACAACATTAATACAGTTTATATGTGACCTGAGACAGATCTGTGGATTTCTCCGAGAATTCTGATTTCCTCCACCAGTAAAATTGACCGCTACGATATAACTGAAATATTGTTGAAAGTGGCGTTAAACACCATAAACCAAACCAAACCATTCATGGTTTGAGAACAAATAAATCAATAATGATGTGTAAAGGTGGCATAACTGTGGAATTATGGTTGTGTGCCATCAATGACCAATCGATCTTAAGGAGATGTTGGTCTAGTTACAATGTGCTACAAGTGCTTGCAAAGTAAAAGGAGAGTGCCATTCTCAAGAAATGGGACAATTTTACAATTAATTGATTTTAATGAAGTGGGTAGAGTGTTATCGTCAAATATGATGAGAACAAAATTGTTTACAAATTTGGAAATGGAATTGATATATTTGCTTGTTTTGATATAAAAGGGAAATTTTTGGATATGATGGGTTTTTTTTTCTTTCAACGGCGACAATTATCTACCAATCCCCACACGATGTTCTTCAATTTAGTTTAAACATATTTTATAAAATAGACAAAATGGATTAGACACAAGTTAAACAAACTTATGTACTCTTCTCCAAATTACAATGGTTACATTTAAGAAGTACATAAAGTGCATGTATTATATAGTATATAGCACTAATAACGTATATCATATTCACTAATAACGTATATCATATTCATCAGAAAAAATTGTTTGCGATAGTTGATTGGTTTGGTTAGTTTATGATGCTTAATGCCATTTTCAGCAATATTTCAGTTTTATATTGTGGGGATCAGTTTTATTGGCGGAGGAAACCGGAGTACCCGGAGAAAACCACCGTCTTGTCGCAAGTCACTGACAAACTTTATCACATAATATTGTATCGAGTACACCTCGCCATATACGAACTCACAACTTTAGTGGGATAGGCACTGATTGCACGGGTAGTTGTAAATCCAGCTACTATAATATTTCAGTTGTAGATGCTATCTATTTTCTTTTACATGCCAGGTGAGTTTTATCTTAGAATAAAGGTCATCGTTTACGTCACATCCTTTAGAGTGAATGAGTCGAAATTTGCCAATTTTAGCCAACCGAAACCAAAAACATAATGATGAAATATAAAACTCAAATTCACAGTACAGAAAACGAAAATTACAATTTAAAACAGAAAATCGTTCATTACGATCGGAAATTGCGGTTTGCGAAC
>MJUT01056821.1:192684-211055 GCA_002080005.1 Gigantidas platifrons
GTTATTTTAACGCCAATTTCAACAATATTTCAGTTATATCGGCGGTCAGTTTTATTGGTGAAGGAAACCGGAGAATACCACCGACCTGCCGCAAGTCACTGATAAATTTTATCACATAATGTTGCATCGAGTACACTGAAGGTTCCGAATGTATATTGGAACAATTCTGTATGCAGTGGGAATACTGTAGAACTGTTTGAAGAAACCAAAGGAGTAATCAGAAGCCGTAAATCGAAGGACAAACAATATGTCCAATGGCCAAAAGGAAAATTTATATGGTTGGCAAATTCATCATTACAATCGAACCATAATATCTTTTCGTGTATGTTATTAACCAAAGGTTATCAGATAATCCAATGTATAAACTGAAAAATCTCAAGTACTCGAGTAGGAGATCGTAATTATGCAATGACAATAATAGTGCAATGAAGTCACTTTGTATTATATTTGATTTCAGAAGATCAAGCAAACGATTCGCAAACGTTCTTCCAAAAAGCACACCATAAACCAATACCCTGCACCATTAGCACGTGTCGATGATCATCAACAAGCTGATGGTCGGGGCTATGTAGAAGCCTGGGATCAGCATCACGATATTGTTGGCATGGAAGAATTATATCATGATGTATATGAAGACGTCCAAATAGAACAAATTGGTGAACATTGACAATAGCATGTTGTGGCCATAGTGTTTATGGCTTCAATATTTTTTAGTTGTTTTGTACAGATATATCATGAACATTGACAATAAGCGCTACGCACAATATTGCGTCAATGAAGAACAATCTTATATATTTCTCTGAATATGAAGATCCTATTTAAATATGTTGACACAAAGAATGCAAATTTTGTATTTTAAACTTGTATGAACCAACTCCGCCTACCAATTGATAGAATTTGATCATACTTATCCTAAAACTAAAACGTCAAATTGTGCGTGTAAGACGTAACAAACTAACAAAAGAAGGCGCATGCTCGACTTGTTCGGACGTTTAATTTTCTGTGATCTTGTGAATCTTAGAAAAATGCCTAAAAACATTAATTATCTAACAGGAGGTTGTGGGCCAATATGACATTATCATAACATTTGTATATGTAGTGGAAAACCAGCGGAATATATGATTTGAATATATGTGTTAGATATTATTCTAGAGAAAAATCTGATCCATTCAAACGTGTGAGTACTATTCACATTTATATACCCATGTATATGCTACTTACCTGTCTTCTTATGTAGCTGTGTACCTGTCACCTGTGACGCTTGAATGTAAACAAACCAACTGTCAACAGTCAACTTTATCATAGACAATCTACTCTCTGTGTTCCGTATGTCTCAAAAGAAAAAAATTCAATACACTTCCACTCCAGTTGTTAATAGAAAACGACGCCTCCAGAACGAGAATTCTCCAAACGTACAAACATAATGGACTCCCCAGATAATTCTCAGCATCAGGACCTGTCCTTTATTCAAGACAATCGGCCACCGCTACAGCAGTCTACTTCTCCATCCCAGTTTTCATCACACCAACCCAACCCCGTTAATTGTAGTCTTTCACAGGGTGATGTATGCAAAATAACCGGTAAACTTAAAGAAATGTTACGCAGTGAAATTGATTACACAATAAAAAGTACTATAGACCACTATAAAGGCGAAATATTTAGACTTAATTCCGAAAATGAGAAATTACGCGAAGATCTGGACGCTCTTGAACAATACGGCAGGCGTGAACTAATGCGCATTAATGGAATTCCGGACGGAGGTCAAGAAGAAACAACGGCCAATACAACTAAGCTAGTCACTGATCTAGTTAAGTCTATAGATCCCGATCTTAATGAGTCTGATATCATACGATCGCATAGAATTGGGAATCCAGTCAGGGTTGGCGAGCACGGACGTGCTTTACCACCGCGCCAAATTATTGTCCGTCTCAAAGATTCTAACGTGAAAAAGCGCATACTAAAATGTAGAAAGAACTTGAAGGATAAACCAGAATACCATTCAGTTAACATAAATGAGGATCTCACGAAAATTCGTAATGGCATAGCATACCGGGCGCAACAACTTAAAAAACTCAAATTGGTTACGGATACATGGACTATTGACGGGAACATTTTTGTGAAAGTTCGGGACCGGGTCGTATTAGTCAACAATGTAACAGCGCTAAATAAACTAGCTAGTGAGATTGGTAGGGATGCTGTAAAAGTTATCAATGACATCAATACTAAATCATTGGAGCACAACAGACCTAGATCGACACAGGGGTCCACTCGAATCAAAGAACATCCGCAATCGTATGCATCGGCCGTAACACCAAACCATGCTAAATCACATTATTGATTGTACTTTATTAAAGCACAATAAACTGTTTGATCTGCAATAAACTGTTCACTAGTTGTAATTGTCATTTTCTCGTATTGTGTATAAATTCATTCCATCCATATTCCTGGTTACAACCATATGTGTTTTTTTTTGTGTATCCAATGATTTGTATAGTATAATACAAATCCTTGGTGTATCTAGTTGGCCATATATAAATGTAGAAATGGTATAGTCCAAAGGCTTTCAAACTAAATTCAGTAATACATTTTTTGTGTTACCAAGGTCTATTCATTATTGGAATATTGTACCGTAAGATAATACACACAACCCGTAGTAAATTGCAATCCAGGTCACGGTTTTTCATTGATTACTACAATCACATGATTTGTGAAAGTGACGCAATTTGTGTTTATTTTATTTTTCAATTCACGTGACTATGAACATCGCTACTCATGTGTAAAGTATATACAAACAGGTCCGTTTTATACTCAATTTGATTTTATTTTTATTGTTTTTATATTATCGCTATATTCATAAAAATGTACTAAAAGATACACCATATAAATTAAATTCAGTATATCACAATATATGTCAAGGTCCTCTATTATAACTACATGTATTACCAATCGCATGATCATTGAATGGTTGGTGAAAGTGACGTCTTGTATGTTCGTTTTTACCGGTATCATGCAAAATCGCTATTACTATATTTGATACAATAACCATTCGTTATCCAACCACAAGCGATTTATTTTTATCATAATGTGTTGATATTCATGCCATACCATGTAGAAATGTTATTGCCAGTCTACATTTTTTTTTAATTTTTTTTTTATTATTATTCATTTCTAGTATACAGTAATACTACATACAAATAGTAGTAAACTCCAAACCAAGTCAAGGTCTTTCATTGATTACAACGACCAATCAAACAATCCTAAATGTACGGTGTACTCATTTGATTCGTTACGTTCTTACACATGTCATGTGATTTCTTAAGTATTATCGATGTTATTCTATTGTTCTCGCACACGACTTTAATTCGGTATCATTTTAATTTCTCTATTGTCGAATTTAACTATGATGATTACAGTACATTTGTAATAGTACAACAGAAAAGCGATCATTTTGTCTCTGTGTCTGTCTAGTTGATTTAGATATAGTAACAACTCTCTCCGAAATTTAATTACAATCATCGATACTACTCTTTACTCTTCATCTTGAAATAGTACACACATAACCTGTATGGTCGTATATATGAAATAGGATTTCATATGCATTTATTTTTCTCATTCGTTAGTTTTCTTTATTATTATTATGTAGATGTTTTGTATGTGTCTAGATAATTTTGTTTCCATTATACTTCGCCTCCATTTTCTTCTCCTTTATGTTTATTTTGCCAATGTACATATTGTATTTGTTTATTTTTAATGTATATTTGTTTACAATTCATTTTTTATTTTTTTGTTCTACAAAAAAGATTGAAATGGGTGAAACTCCTAGTAAAGTAAAGTCTCATACTAGGACCTCATTATTATTTGTCGCTTGCAAAAACTTAACTGATTTAAAACAGTGTTTAGGCCACTCTCATTTTCTTCAAGATCAATCTGGTGTAACTTAAAATTGACAAATGACGATTGGAATTGATCAGTATAGAATGAGAGTAGGCCTCTACAAACCAAACCGACAACAATCCAAATGTTATTTAAATCAATACGAAGTCTTATGTATTGGGTTGATTATAAATACCAGAAACAAGAAGCATGCAGTTTTAGCCGCTGTATTAATAAGTTGTCTGACTGAATTTAAAGTAGAAAATAACCTCATTGCCTCTACGTTTAAGGTAGATGATTTTCCCAAACAAAATACAAATGTACTTTCTTATATCATTAATGAAATTCGATTTTGTTTTCATAAGTTTTCAAATATTTTCTTTAAAGCTGTAATTGTTTTCCTCCTAATAATTGCCGGGGTAGAAAATAACCCAGGTCCAAATCCACCCACTGATTCGATTACTGATGTGCAGTCTAGCATGACTGATTTGTCAATCACTTCTAGTATTAGTGCGATGTTTTCCTCCTCGATCTCATTTCTTCATCTAAACATTCAAAGTTTAGTCCCAAAACTAGACCTTATTTCAGCAGAATACGCTGATTTTGACATACTATCTTTTTCAGAATCATGGTTAAACCGTAGTCATACGGATGAGTCATTAAAACTATTGAATTATCAAACTCCATTTCGTTTCGAAAAGATAGGGGTCCTAACAAATCGGGGGGTGGGGTTATTTTGTATGTAAAGGATAATATAAATGTAAGCAGACGTGACGATCTTGATTTCGATGATCTTGAAGGCATTTGGGTTCAAATAAAAATAAATGGCAAAAAGGTCTTATTTTGGAATTTTTTATATTCCCCCTAAAAGTACCCAAGCAATATGGGGAAAATTGGAATCCTCAATAGAAATGGCCATAAATGATACTGCTATTGATGATGTCATTATAACGGGTGATTTTAACGACAATCAACTGGACTACTCACGCACTAAAATTAGCTCCCTTTTAACTAAATTTAGTCTTTTGCAAATGATTGACGAACCGACACATTTCACTGAGCAATTCATCATCATTAATTGATCTTATATTGACAAATAATGTTAATAGGTTGATATACACTGGAGTAGGACCTGCACTCACCGACCAAATACGATATCATTGTCCTGTAATAGGGTTCATAAATCATCCTAAGACCCCGACGAAACCGTTTAAACGTAAAATATGGTTGTATGAACATGCAGATTATGAAAAGCTAAGACAGAATTTGTTCAACGTAAACTGGGACTCACTTTTTCTTACTGATGATATAGAATTGATAACAAACGATATTACTAATGCTATTTTAAGCGCCGTCGAATCTTCTATCCCGAGTAAAATTGTTACTATCCGAAAAGGGGGGCCCAAGTGGTTATCTTGTAATATACGTAAAATGATAAGGCAGAAAAATAGAATTCACAGAAAGGCAAAACATTTTAATAACCCCATACATTGGAATAAATTCAGGAAAATCAGAAATGAAGTTACAAGCCAAGTAAGGAACGCCAAAGATAAATATAATAATGATTTAATCAAAAAAATTACAAACATGAATTCTTCTTGCAAAAACTGGTGGAACATAGTTAAACAGATTTCTGGGATAAAAGGATCTGATATGAGTATTCCCCCAATTCTCCACAATGATAACTTAATATTTGATGATATCGAAAGAGCAAACTTATTTAATATATATTTTTCAAAGCAATCCGAAATTGATGACTCTAACAGTAATATCCCTAATTTATCACAAGTTACAAACCAATTAACTGAAATCAAATTATGTGAAAATGAAGTCGAAGATGTTCTAAACGTGATAAATCCTACAAAAGCATCTGGTCCTGATTTGATTAACCCTAGACTGTTGAAGGAAGCAGCACCTATTATTAAACACCCTCTTTGTAAATTATTCAATCTCTCTTTACGGGACGCTTCCTACCCAAGACAATGGAAAAGAGCAAATATAACGCCTGTTTTTAAGAATAATAAACACAATGACGTAAAAAAATATAGACCCATATCCCTACTAAGTGTAATTTCAAAATGTATGGAGCGTTGTGTATATAACCATATTCACAATTATCTATTGGATAACGATATTGTAACTACTTGTCAATCCGGATTCACAAAAGGGGATTCTGCAGTTAATCAACTAATCAATATAACAAACGATTTTGGCAAAGCCTTAGATAGTGGTAAAGAAGTTCGGGTCGTTTTCTGCGATATCAGTAAAGCATTTGATAGAGTTTGGCATAAAGGTTTAATTCACAAACTAAAACAATCAGGCATTTCAGGCAATTTACTCAAATGGTTTCAAAATTATCTCTATGGGAGGGAACAAAGGGTGGTTATTAATGGCTCAAACTCTAACTGGTTACCGATAAGGGCAAGGGTTCCTCAAGTTCCATACTTGGCCCTCTTTTATTAATTTTTTATAAATGATATCGTAAACGAGATCAATGCTGAAATTAAACTCTTTGCTGACGAAACTAATTTATATCTCATTGTTGACAACCCCAACGACACGGCTTTCCTTCTGAACCAAGATCTCAATCAAATACAACGTTGGTCTGAAAAATGGCTCGTAAAATTCAATCCGAATAAAACTGAAACTATGATTATTTCCAGTAACAGAAACAAACCATATCATCCCCCTTTACAAATGAATGATCAAGATCTTCACGTAGTTAACTCTCACAAACATTTAGGTGTAATAATTTCAGATAATGGCCAATGGAATGATCATATTGATTACATTGTTAAAGAAACTTATAACAGATTAAATATTATGAGAAAATCTAGAACATTCCTTGATAGATACACTTTATAAAAAATGTATATTTCTTTTATTAGACCTTTAATGGAGTACGCTGATGTTATATGGGATAATCAAAAACAAAATTTAATAAATAAATTAGAGAATATTCAATTAGATGCAGCAAGAATAGTAACTGGGGGGACCAGATTAACATCACATGACAGCTTGTATGAAGAAACAAAATGGGAGAAACTAAAACATAGAAGAAATATTCACAAGCTTGTTCTCTTTCATAAAATGAATTACAATAAAACACCCCAATATTTAGCTGAATTAATTCCAAAAACTGTAGGTACTCGACATACCAATAATACTAGACAAATAAACAATATTGTTAATATAAACTGTCGAACTAGCCTTTATTCTGAATACTTTCTGCCCTCAACTGTAAAAGCATGGAATGAATTACCACTTCCCACCCGTCATTTGGAATCGCTAAATTCATTTAAATCTCTTATCAACACTAAAGTTCCAGCCCATTATTATGTTGGATGTAGGTTAGGTCAGATATTACATGCGAGACTACGTATGAATTGTAGTGCCTTAAATGCACACCTCTTTATTAGAAACCTTGTTGAATCGCCAAATTGCAACTGTGGAATAACTGAAACTGTATCTCATTTCTTATTAGATTGTCCGCATCACACGACTCTAAGACAACAACTTTTCTTCTCACTTTTGGACATTCCCGAAACAATTTCACTGAATCTACTTATTTTTGGCTCAGTTAATCTAAATGATGAAGAAAACAAGGCAGTATTTAAATCAGTCCAAACCTTTATCATAAGAAGTAAAAGATTTACACACTGACATGCTCAAATAATATGTTTCACCTTTTCAATCTTATTCAATCTCTTTGTATTATTATTTTCAAGTAAATTGTGTAGTTTTCAACTACATGCTTACATACATTTTTTTTTCTTCCTCTTTGTATAAATAATTCTCACAAGTTTAAAATTTAAATTAGCATGCATATATATTTGCTTGTGATATTTGTATGTTTTTCATAGGAAACAGATTTAAAAAAAGCATTTGCTTGTTTCTGAATCCTATTATAGAATTGCTATTGTTCTGTTTATATATGTCAGTTATACCAATAAATATGTTTATACTAAACTATATGCATTTTACTTAAACAAAATACAGGTGCTCTCTTGCAGAACGCGTGAAACACGCGAAATTTTGCATGACAATTTTACGTCATATTTTCTTCATGATATCATATGGAAAAATACGCCGTGTTGAAGAAAAAGAGGATATTTTCGAAAATTCCGAATTGACTTGCTTCTGTAAGATTCTAGGGAATGGTAACATTCTTCAAGTTAGACTTATAATAATTACAAAATGAGAAAGCATTCGATTCGGATATTTTACCACATAAAAGTTCAGACACTCGTGTCAAAAATATACAATTTTCAAAGCTTTGGACCAACGCATAAAAGCGCCTCGTCTGTTTTCGGCTGTCTTGCAAAAATGTCCAACGTCGAGGTTTTACGATTCCAAGTGACGAAACAGCCATAGTAAGACGTCATATTGTAAGATAAATGTTTAAATTGTGAAAAATGGTGGTTAATTATAAAAGTACCTATACTGAACGAGACACAGAGCACAGTTTAAAAAAATGTATCTACTCTTAAAACGTCTTTTGGAGCAAAGCCGAATGTCATGCAATTTTGTTCACTAAGTAATTGCTACGTTGTTAACGTTATACAACCCTTATACGTACGTTCAACTTATGTTCAACTGCTTTATACACATGATAAACGTGTTGGTTCACATAAAAGCTACTACATATGACGAACGACTTTTGTATTATTAGAGATTCCCTTCATCTTGTTCAAAGCTCCTAATTTAGCCTTATTACACCTTTTTTTATTGAAACTTATTCCCTGAAAAACTGTCGCATATTAATCTGCCACGATATATTTCATTTACAAGTGCTGAATAAGAAGGAGATAAAATTACTGTTCCGGAAGTGTTGGATCTTCAGTCTTTAGATACATGTATTTAATAGATAAGGGAAATGTTATCATAAAAGCTACACCTTGATTATTGTCATACTACCCTCTCGCGAAGCGATGAACATTAATATTAAGAATAATTGTCTGTCGGTTCGCTCGTTCGTTCGCTTCCGTTCGTTCGTTCGTTCGTTCGTTTATTCGGCCCTTCGATTGTATCAATAAAAACCGGAAAACCAAAATAATAGATAGCAACGGGGACACACGTGTACACACAAATAGAAACAGACAGACAAATTGATACAAATATCTTGAGCTGAATAAAACGGATTTAAGCAATGTAGCTTTTGATAGTCGAATTTTCGTGCTTAAAACGTCGAAATTTGACGTTACCATATAAGACGCATTATCGTGCGTAACGTCAATAGCATGTTGGGGCCATAGTGTTTATGGCTTCAATATTCTTCAGTTGTTTTGTACAGATATATCATGAAAATGTTTGTATTTTATGGTAAATTAATTTGGAACTAAACAAAAATAACTCTTAAATCTCAATCACTTTTTGTACAATAATACCCCCACCAATGCTATTCATAAAACTGGTCTCCCAAATCAGATACCGGCCACTTTTTACGCCTGATGATTCTATTCATTACTGGTTTTATTAACCATGACCCTTTAAACGGTCAAGGTAAATGAGTGTTCGACTTCTGTTCTGTTTTATTTATATCGTCTTCTATACCTATTATGTATTACAGACGATATAAATAAAACAGGCCAGTAGTCGAGCACCCCTTTACGGTGGCCGTTTAAAGAGTCATGGTTAATAAAACTAGTAATGATTAAATTCAACATGCGTAAAAAGTTCCCGGTAACTAATTTTGGTATCCAGCTTGTGCCTTGTCCGACCGCGATTAAATTATGTCGGGGCTCTCTAATTTGACCTCGAACCTATTCATTACTATCAAGGTGTATTCGAGTGGGATATCACGTACACAACACATGTACTTGATTGTTTACATTATTTGCATCGACTCAGTAACAATAGTTCGACTTCAAAGAGATTATATTTACGACGCCATAATCCATTTTAACCCAGCATTTTTCCGTATAAGATATCATTTGTGGATAGGCAACTAACGAAGAATAAGTTTCAAAAATTAATTGCTTGTAGATTTTTAAATTCATTTATTAACAATGTAAGATTGCAATACAAAAAATGCATCTTTGAGTGTAGATTTTGTTACTGGTTCGATTTATGCAATAAAATTGAAATGCACATAACCAGATTTGAGTAAAATTTTTCTATGTATAATTTCCCCCTTGATGCAGGTCAGATGTTCCTTTAAAATATAAATTAATTTTCTGTACAATACAAAGCAAAAGAAAAAAAACCCCAAAGACATGCATATTTGATTTTATTTACAAGTTGAATTATCGTACAAGTTAGATACCGTACATTTCAAACAAAAGAACTGAGCATTATAGAATATGGAAAGCTTCTTTTTCCGCACTCGTACACAGGTAAAGGCCTCGACGCCTTCGGCGTCTCGTCCTTCACCTGTGTACTCGTGCGGAAAAAGAAGCCTGCAAGATCCAATAAAGGACAGTTCTTTTGTTTGAAATGTACGGTATACTATACATAGAAAACTTTTAGCATGGACATTTTAAATACATACCAGAAATTTACACATATATTCAACTTACTCCGTTGTTTTCCTAAGCATATGTTCTACTATTTGTATGAAGACAATGCCATGATTTCATATTTTGTTGTTTTATAAACATAAATATGCAAACATTATTTCCATTGAATGATTAGTTTATAAGTATCGACTTACTACAACAATTTGATATTGAAAACTATCAAAAAGTACTGATAGCAATTGTTTTATCCAGATTTAAAAGACATTGTTTCTGTTTGACATAAAAAAAATAGTACTTTATGAAAGTCGAAATATAAAGAAATGTTCCATAATATATACTTAGCATTTCTAAACTAAGATTTTAATATCAATTTATATATCAGTACACAAAAAGTACATTTTAGCCTTTTCAATAAAAAATTATACAATGGAATAAGAATGTTGTTTTCACTATAGGATAATTACCATTCGACTATATTGTGATATAACTGGAACACAATACTTTGTTTCGATGCAAGAAAATAAACTAATGTTTTTATTGTGTGGAAACATTGGAACAAGGAGCAACCCTGGTCATTTAACAGCAAGTACATAAAGCGAACAAATATGTTTTCCTATCGTAGTGCAATATAAATATTATTTTCCCTTCGCATTCAACTGGCAATTGTTCATTATAGTTTTTTTTATTAGCACCTAGTATACAAATACGTGTCCCTTTTACTTTTCACAATTGAATCAATATGATTTTTAATCACTACAATGAAGTTCTACTGTTGAAAACCTTTCCTTAAAACATGACAACCATGACTTTAATAACGTTTGATAGATTCATACCTTGGCAATCATAGGCGTCTTTTCAGACAACATGTGAAGCCAACAATCCAAAAATAAAGCTTTGCTTGAATTTTGTGCATATTAACTTATGAAAAGAATTGGCCAAATGAAAGGAGTATTCAAAGCATGGAAATGAATATTCTACATTCTGGGCTAATTTTTCAACAATGGGTAGTATTAAACTCCGCGAAATCAAACATAGTCTCCATTTTGTCGATAGTAGGCCAAAAGAAAAAAGTATCGTGTTTTCAGTTATCCGACCCACTCCTTTTCATGGTTTCCAAGATTTTCGTCATTCATCAGCTTATCAGAAACCACTATGTCATGTGGTGGTCATATTGGGTGTTGAACCTGGGCGAAGAGAGAAATGTTGTTTATGAAGACCACATATCATTCCTGAAAAGTTTCGGTATCAAACAAACAAAACCTAACTGTTTGATGGTTATTATTGCCACTTTCAACAATTTTACAGTTATATCGTGGCGGTCAGTTGTATTGGTGGAGGAAACCGGAGGAAACCACCGACCTGTCGCAAGTCAATGACAAACTTTATCACATAATGTTGTACATCTCGTCCTGATGAAGATTCGAACTCACAACATCAGTGGCGATAGGCACTGATTCCATAGGTAGTTGTAAACCCTACTATCATACGATCACGCCAACGAATACTCCTTATGGTAATGGGTTCTTCATGCGCATCCTTAATTATCAAATGTCTGCGATCAATTATGTACTGTTATCAAAGGACATTTGTAAAGGTGTAAAACGTGTTATTATCCGAATCGTTTTCAATACAGGTCCTATACTAACGGAAAATAAAAAGGTAGTACATGCTCCCCCGAGTATTATTTTGGCCTATGTTTCACGAATGCATAAAAAACATGTTTGAGAAGGTTAAATTTGATAACCAGAATACTTCTGATGTAAACTTAGTCTGGTCAACATGGATAAATGCCATCATTCTTTAGACGTTATTGTGAAATCTAGAAAGGTGATTTTTTTTTATTTTTGAGACAAGGAAATTAATAAATTAATCAAATGAAGAGATAAGTAAATCGTTTGAAAAGAGTTCACGATAAAAGACGGAATTATGATAGCGAAACTGGGCAATGCTTATCGAATGTGTATAAACTTCGTATGCTTAATTGGTTTTCTCCTCAGTCAGAATTCTTCAAGTTTGCAAACGGGTGACATCCCTAGGTCTATGGTCACAAAACTCCCCCCAAAAAATAATATCTACATATTATGTTTGCTGACAACAACAATATAACAAAGACAGATATTATCATCTCTGAAGAATGTATCAATGAAATGTATATTTTGCTTAATGTCAAGTAGTGGCTGTATATAATGTCCTGGTGTCAAGTGGGCACTTTTCAGTCGTATCAAGTAATGGAAACGAGAGGATGGCGCCGTAAAGTCTGATTCCCAGTATTGTTATAAATGCTGTTTTAGTGACAACCGGAACCTTTGAACCGTATTGAAAGCGAGAGGTTGGCACCGTAAAATATGATTCAATCCATCATTTCTTTAGAAATGCCTGTACCAAGTCAGGGCCATTGCGGTTTCCCAGTTTTTCGGTTGTTGACTGATTTTGTCTGTTTATTGATTTATGAGTTTTGAATTTCCCTTTGGAAGATGTCTCTGTATTCGGTAATTTTGTTATTACCCTTATTTACTGATGAATGTCTGCTTTGTTTTAGACCAACCAACTGGACCACGGGTACTGACGGATAGGATTATGCCAGCTTTCTTTCCAATATGCCGATTGATAACATCGGAAATAATTAATTGACGATAATATATATATATATAACGTCTAAAAAACCAGTCAACGATCAATCTTACGGGGTGTTGGATCGCTACGGTATAACGATACTATACAAGTAAAATACAATTTATAAACGTCAAAAATGGTTTGTAAAACAACACCAAGTACACAAAACAAAGTGATAAAGAATTAAACACTTCGTTGAATGACACAATTTTCATCCCACCGAGGGACTTTATCAATGTCTATTTAAATAATATTTAGAACCAATATGGCGTCTTAATTTAAAAAAAAGTTTTTGACGGTCCATGTACGGGACAAAAGAACCAGAAATTGCACATATGAAATTACATAGATAAAAGAATTGAAATCCTACATATAAATTAATGAAAGTACAATAACAATAACATAAATACACAATCGGGCTACTCATTTAAATAATTATGGTTTATTTAAATGAGTAGCCCGATTGTGTATTTAACTTATTGTTATTGTTATTATATACATATGTATATATATATGTGGCAGAGCAAAAAGTTTAGAAGTATGTTGATCTACGTGATATAAAATTCTAAGTTGTGCACACGCGAATTCTGAGTTTTACTAGCGTTTTCAAGTTGTGTACGAATCTCCTAGTTTGAAATATTACCCTCTTTCTATCTGAAAAGAACGAAAGTAACAAACAAACAATCGCAATAAAAAAATTAAAAAATCCATCACATAACAAAAAATAATTAAATTATACCCTATTTAGGCAGAAGATTTCCTTTATAATGCGGCTGTAAATAATTATCATTTACTTTTATCCGTCAATCATGCGTTTTCATGCGTTTCTTCTGCAATCTTTATTGGAAAATAAGACAACAAAACGACAACTGTCGAAACCAGTACACATGTTATACCTACTGCTTCAGTATCAACAACAACATAACAAGGAGCATCAACTTGGCATTTGACAACTATTGTTATGTCCATACACGCTTAAGACGAGATCTGTTGGTATGCTGTTTATTAATATAACTGAACCAAAATATATTGACGTACTCTTTGCACGACAAACTTCTGTCATAAACACAGCATTCATACTTCCATATGAAAGCAGGTGATCTTGGATATGAAAATCTTTATATCCTCAGATATTACTGCAGAAAGAATTTAATATTTGTAGTCTAAACATGTTTTATTGTCAAAATAAAACCGACCACCACGATATAAATAAAATATTGTTGACAGTGGCGTTAAACACCATAATCCTAACCACTATGCCCCCTCAATAGTTTTAATTCAATACACAAATGTACTTTCACATCTCAGTAAGTTTATATATAACTATTGTGACATTCGTTCATATATCATATCAGTTCCCAGTATGCTCTTTGATATTCTTAACCTCTATGTGAGCAGCAAAGCGATATGCAACTACAGGGACTCGAGGACAGGATATCTTCCCCCCACCCTTTTTTCTCAATACTACGGGGGTAAATTGTATCGTATCCTTCAGCTATTATTTTCAGCTTAATTATACAATGTACGTTAATCTGATATAATATCACCACATAATGACCTTTTGTATATTAAACAGTCGTTAGAAAAACAAATCCATCTTCGAATTATATAACATGGTAAAACTATTTTTCAGTGTATCATTTCTGTATTTTTAGGAATGACAGAGGAGTGGTCCACAATCTGTTTTTTTTACTGAGTACAATTGTTGTTTTAGTTTCAGTTGTAACCGGTGCGTGAGGCTCGGGGATGTCTGTATTATTAATTATATATATTAGCTTATTGTTGAGAGAGATTCGCTCAATGACTTCAGGAAGTACAATTTAATATATTAGTATGTGATAATATACAATGACATCCGTAATAATTTTTAGAAAATAAGAAAAACCTTTCCTTGTTACAAATCATTGTAATTTTTCTATTGCATGATGTTATGGTTGATATTAATGATTAGTTTTAGTCCAGAAATATGTACAAAACTGGTTCTCAATGACAAGAAAGGTAAGCTACGATAATTTATGTAAAATAATTGAATTTATAAGGATTATGTTATGATACTGAACAACACGATAATAACTATTTACATATATTTATATATACAATGATATTTGTACAGTAACCATCAATCAATACTTTCACAACTGTATTCGATATATCCACAATACAACACTTAGTTCTTCTTCTCAATTCTACCGCCAAAGTTCAACACGTTTTCCTACGACAACTCTCTAACTTCCGGTCTGACTAATTCAAACAACTATACTTGCAACGCACGATAACGTACCTATATAACACTATTCCCCCCTTAAACAAAAGTTAGTCTGTTTGAGAAAGTACATAATTCACAAGAAAATAAAGTTATTCAGTCTCGTGATCAATTTCTACAACAAAGTCCTTAAAACGCACTGGTAATCTTCGGTTCCGTGTAGAGCGTCTAGTCCTTGGTCTGAGTCCCCTTCTGTAGTCTGTTGCTTTTCCTCGTCTTCCCCAATAACTACTTGCGGTACGTTATTATCCAGGTGTTCATTCTGCTCCTGAACTAAATTGTCTCTTCTAATTTCCGGTGTAGGAGGCGGAGACAGAGGAAACATTTCATGATGTCTCCATCGGGTTAGTTGATCAACACCCTGATCTGAATCGTCATAATCAAGGAAGTAGTCCTCCTGAGCACGTTTCACAGTAGTATTTCTCGGTTCACTGATCTTGTCCTGTTGAAAGACTGTTGTCCTTGCAGGTCGTCGCAAGATCTCACCGTCGCATTTGTACTTTTTCAGTTTGTTGAAATGTACTACTTTCCTATAACGACTCCCTTCCATCTGGATTCTATATACCAGATCAGAAATCCTCTTTTTGACGACAAAAGGACCCTTCCATGGCTTATTTAATTTTGTTGACCTCCCTTTCTTTACCCTTGGGTCAAAGTACCACACTCTTTCACCCTCCTCAAAAGGATGACCCTGTACCTTCCTGTTATAGTAGTCGGACATTGTCTTCTGGGTATCTCCTATATTTTTTCTAACCATTTCGTAGATCCGATTGAATCGATCTCGCATGTCTGCAACAAACTTATCAGGGATTTCTTCATTTTCCGGTAACTTGTACATTACATCAACTGGAAGTCTGAGCTCTCGACCGAACAGTAGGTATGCTGGCGTATATTGTGTTGTCTGATGCTTACTTGTTCTATATGCCATTACCACCTTCTGTAAGTGAAGGTCCCAGTCCTTTTGGTTTTCGTGGACGTATTTGCTCAACATCGACAAAAGTGTCCGGTTAAAACGTTCCACTTGCCCATCAGATTGTGGATGATAACTGGTTGTACGCGTTTTATCAACTCCAAGTAGTTTACATACTTCATTCACGAGTTTAGACTCGAATTCAGGCCCTTGGTCACTGTGAATCTGGAAGGGTGCTCCAAAACATGTGATGAATCGATCCACTAAAATTTCAGCCACAACAACTGCAGTGTGAGACTTCAACGGAAACACTTCCACCCACTTTGTAAAATAATCACCAATGACTATTATGTATTTGTTTCCTTTGTCAGACATTGGTACTTCTAGGATGTCAACTGCAATTTTCTCAAATGGTGACCCAGAACTATGAGGATGAAGTGGCGCTCTTTGAGTTTTCACTGGATTTTTCCGTGCTTCACATATATGACAATTTCTAACATAATTCTCTACGTCCCTTCTCATTTCGAACCAGTAAAATCTATCCATCACCTTTGAATAAGTTTTAGCGATACGCAAATGGCCTCCTGTAGGCGAGTCGTGCAGTTCATACATCACATCTCTGACAAACTCTTTTGGTAATATCAACTTAGGCTGAACAGTCTCATCATTCTTGTTCGCCCATAAAAGATATAATGTGTCATCTTTTATGGTTAATTGTTCATATTTAGACCAAAGGTCTTTGACCTGTGGACTCATTTCCTCTATGTATCTCAAGGATGGTCTTTCCTTCTTTTTTACCCAACCAATGACTTCTTGAAGCACTGGATCCTGCCTTTGGAGGCTGCTTATTTCCAAAACTTTGTTTCCATGTTCTTTTGTCTGACAGGGCATGCTAACTGGGGGGCTGCCACCTGCTGTCCCCCTGTCAACTGGTCTGTCCGACATCTTGGTTCTATCTCTTGATTCAGCATGCTCCTCGACTGTTATGCCAGATACAACACTCAGGTCACCATCATAGCAAGTATTGTCCCCACACTGGCGGCAAGGAATTCGTGACATCCCATCAGCATTCTGAGGTTTCTTCCCTTCTCTGTGTTTGATCTGAAAGTCGAACTCAGACAACTGTGTAATCCACCTTGCTATTTGGCCCTCAGGTTCCTTAATGGAAAACAACCACTGCAAAGCCTTGTGATCAGTTCTTGCCACAAATTTGCTTCCATATAGGTAATGCCTAAATTGTTTAATGAAAAATACTAGAGCCAGCAGTTCCCGCCTGGTCGTACAATAATTCCTTTCAGCTTTTGTCAGTGATCTACTTGCATATGCTACAACTCTCTCTGTACCCTCCTGTACTTGCGATAGGACTGCTCCTATAGCATATTCACTTGCATCTGTATCGATCAAAAACTGACAGTCTGTTCTTGGAAAAGCAAGAATTGGGGCACTAGTTAAGTGATGCTTTAGTGTTAGGAAAGCATCCTCACAAACTTGGTTCCAACGATATGGAACTTGTTTTTGTGTTAGCTTGTTCAATGGAGCTGCAATATCTGCAAACCTGTTGACGAACCTTCTGTAGTATGTCGCAAATCCAAGAAATTGTTGTAACTCAACAGAATTCATAGGAGTTGGCAAATCCTTCACAGCCTTAACCTTTCTTTCATCTGGTTCCACCCCTTGTTGTGAAATTACATGTCCCAAACAATGGATCTTTGGTTTTAAAAATTGGCATTTGTTTGGTTTCAATTTCAACCCAGCTTCCCTTATCCGTGTGAAGACCCCTTCTAGCCTCAATAAATGCTCCTCAAATGTGTCACTACAAATAATAGCATCATCCAAGTACACAAGGCATATGTCCCACTGTAACCCAGCTAGGACTGTCTCCATCAGACGCTGGAAAGTACTTGGGGCACCGCATAGCCCAAATGGCATGACGTTGAATTCATAAAGCCCACAACTTGTTGTGAAGGCACTCTTTTCTTTATCCGAGGGGTCTAATTCAATTTGCCAATATCCACTTATTAGATCAATCGAAGAGAATAGTTTTGCGTTGGGCTAAAGCATCCAATGTCTGATCAATTCGTGGGAGAGGGTAAGCGTCTTTCTTGGTCACTGTGTTCAACTTCCTGTAGTCGATGCAAAATCTAGTGCTACCGTCCTTCTTTGGCACAAGCACTACAGGCGCTGCCCAAGGGCTACAGGAAGGTTGTATTACCCCGTGATCGAGCATGTCTTGCACATGAGTCTTGATTTCATT
>MJUT01056821.1:215907-232206 GCA_002080005.1 Gigantidas platifrons
ACTAATAACGTATATCATATTCACTAATAACTTATATCATATTCACTAATAACGTATATCATATTCACTAATAACGTATATCATATTCACTAATAACGTATATCATATTCACTAATAAAGTATATCATATTCACTAATAACGTATATCATATTCGCTAATAACGTATATCATATTCATCAGAAAAAATTGTTTGCGATAGTTGATTGGTTTGGTTGGTTTATAGTGCTTAACGCCATTTTCAGCAATATTTCAGTTTTATTTTGTGGGGATCAGTTTTATTGGCGGAGGAAACCGGAGTACCCGGAGAAAACCAACGTCTTGTCGCAAGTCACTGACAAACTTTATCACATAATATTGTATCGAGTACACCTCGCCATATACGAACTCACAACTTTAGTGGGATAGGCACTGATTGCACGGGTAGTTGTAAATCCAGCTACTATACTATTTCAGTAGTAGATGCTATCTATTTTCTTTTACATGCCAGGTGAGTTTTATCTTAGAATAAAGGTCATCGTTTACGTCACATCCTTTAGAGTGAATGAGTCGGATTTTGCCAATTTTAGCCAACCGGAAACCAAAAACATAATGATGAAATATAAAACTCAAATTCACAGTACAGGAAACGAAAATTACAATTTAAAACAGAAAATCGTTCATTACGATCGGAAATTGCGGTTTGCGAACGAAATATCCAGTTCTTTATAAGTTATCTGAAGTTTCGTGAAATACAAGGGTTTCCGATCAGAAACCGCAGTTTTCGCGCCACATACAAGATATTTACAACCTAAATCCAAGTTTTCTTTTGGAGAATCTGACATTTGTGCATTTATTATTATCGCCTGTCATGCATACACACGACACTTTATATTACCATATAATATTAGAAATATTATCACTTGCCTGAAGGGTTTGGAAATTTATATGCAGCCAGTATATAGTTGGCACAATAATGGTATGTTCTTTTCAGAAACTTCTGATTTCTTCATCTAATTCAATATACATTGATACACTATGGATTTTACTGGTAATTATATGTCGCCATTGTATATTTCCTTATATGGGGTGATCGATGAGTTCATTGTAGTTCCATTTCACAACATGGTACATAGCTGTCACATGAGATGAACAGCCTCGTCCTGATATCAGAATTGATATCAGGGTGAGACTGCTCATCTCACGTAATACCTATGTACCATATATTGTTTCACGGAATTTTAGTTAAACTTCAATTAAAATGTAGAGTATTTTTATTTTTATTTTAGAGGCCTGTTTTTTAATTCTTAACCATTAACCTGGTTTTAAACTGTTTTATGGTTGAGCGTTTTTTTCGATGTAGTTTAAACCATGTGGTTAAATGGTTAAATAACATCTTAACCGGGATCGAAGCACGGTTGAATATGTTTGAACCTTTGTAATTACCAGTATGTTTAAAAGTTGAATTGTTTTATTTGTAAATGAAGAATTAATTTTACTTTGTTAAAAAATAATCAATCAACTAGAAGATTTCTCTTCAATATTGTTCTTCAACCATTGCGTTTTTTATCTATCTTAAACATGTTTCAGGTTGTTTTCAACCATAAACAAGTTTGAGAATATAAAAACAGGCCTTTACTCCACCTATTAAGAACGCTTGTAAGTGCCATAAATAAATTTTGGCATCAAACATTTTAAGCACACACAAATAAGTTGTTAATGATGTCATTTTATTTTTGTCCCCCGACGCTTCGTCGAAGGGGACTATAGAAATGGGTGTCGTCCGTCCGTCCGTCCGTCCGTGTGCTTTTTGGTTTCCAGATGATAACTTGTGAATGAAAAGTCAGATTGAAGCTAGGTTTGGTATGTAAGTGTATCTTATGAATATCTAGGTCAAGTTCGATAATGACAATTTTTCGACTATTTTTACTAGAGTTGTGCCCCTTTTTATAACTCAAAATTGCTAAATAGTTGGTTTCCAGATGATAACTTGGGAACAAATTGTGAGATTGAAACTAGGTTTGGTATGTAAGTGTATCTCATGAATATCTAGGTCAAGTGCGATAGCGATAATTTTTCGACAAATCTTACCAGAGTTACATCCCTTTTTATACTTTGTCCGTGTGTCCCGAATTGGTTTCCAGATGATAACTTGTGAATGAAAAGTCAAATTGAAGCTAGGTGTGGCATGTAAGTGTATCTTATGCATATCTAGGTCAAGTTCGATAATGACAATTTTTCGACAATTTTTACTAGTGTTGTGCCCCTTTTCATACCTCAAAATTGCTAAATATTTGGTTTCAAGATGATAACTTGGGAACAAATAGTCAGATTGAAACTAGATTTGGTATGTAAGTGTATCTCATGAATATCTAAGTCAAGTGCGATAGCGATCATTTTTCGACAAATCTTACCAGAGTTACATCCCTTTTTATACTTCAAAATTGCTAATATTTTGGTTTCCAAATTATAACTTGTGAACAAAAAGTCAGATTGAAACTAGGTTTGGTATGTAAGTGTATCTCATGAATATCTAGGTCAAATTCGATAATGATGATTTTTTGACAAATCTAACCAGAGTTACTCCCTTTTTTAACTTCAAAATGGTCCTTGGGTGGTCCCCTTTCAGAATTATGAGTGATACAGGCTCACCTGACCCTCTAGTTTACAGTAGTTTCAAATTTAATCTTACGATATAACCTTGGCGTCGGGGGACCAGTGGCCAATGGCCTTTTATCTATATAATAATTGGAACTGTGGTTATTGGTGACGCTTGTACAAAATAAGTCACTGTAAGTCTTCAATGATGGGGATAACAGTTCCCTCCAAAGTATTCGTCAATTGGCCTGTAGCTTTAAGTATTAACTGGATGGCTACATTATGGTATAATTGTATGCATCTTTTATTGATCTTCACCTTGAAATCGACAAAAAGATTAAAAAATACTCTTCGACAAACGTGGTGAATTCACTTTTCTAATAGTCAACTTCCCATTTCATCAATATCAATATTCCAGCAGCATCAGCGCAACCAGAGTTAAGATTTGACAAATCGTACGCTATGTGCCCAGTATAGTGATTTTCTGGACAAAGCTCAGCTGCTTACGCAAACGCTACTCAAACAAGGATATTTTACTCTAATGTTGATGTCATCGCTATAAATAGTCTACAAACTGGGTGACCATTACAAAATATCCATTTCTCAATTGGCAACGGATCGTTTACCTATTACGTGGACATTTTATTTCCTCTTTCGCTGACAATATTTTTAGGGGACTTGACAATGAGCAACACGGCCAGTGTACGTGTTATAAGAACTGGAACTGTCTACCCTTCACGAGCACCTAGTGTTGGTGGGGTCCATGTTGCCAATCTTTTTAGTTCCTACGACAATATTATAAGCACATTTGTTTATTTAATGCACATGATCTTTCAATGAAAGACAATTCAAGATCATTTGTAAATACAAAAGGAAGTACAAGTATATAATCTACAAACAACATTGAGGACAATTTCAGTGAACAAACATGACATTTATTTTTAACGAAATACTTTTAAATAGCGTTCGTCTTGGTTAAGTAAATGACCACCGATATATTCCACTTGTCATAAACACTTCCTTAATCATGACTTAGCACCGCGTTTCCATCTAGATTATCATGACGGGTGTCACTACTCACCCTTCCGGAGTACCTGAGTTCACCCCCGGTTTTTAGTGGGGTTTGTCTTACTCAATCTTTAGTTTTATGTGCATGTCTTGTAGATCATTGTTTGTTCTTTTGTCTTTTTTCTTTTTCCATAGTTTGTCTGTCCTCCGATTTACAGATTCTGATTACGCCTTTGGTATCTTCAAACACTTCTTATTTAATTTAATATATAATTTATGTTGATATATTTAAGTTTCATGGAACGAGATAAAAGAACATTGTGACGTCCCGAACAAGAAAGAAGTAGAACAGAATAAAAATCCAGAACTACAACTAGACCAACATGTTATGGCATGGACTGCTTCTTGGGTGACTGTATACACGTGGCATTATGTTTATGGTCATTATTTATTTTTACATGAAGATAAATATTACATGAGAAATACAAACAATAAAATAAATCAAAAAACGACCAATAAAAACACGAGCATGTTAATATTTCTTTTAAAAAATTATTGAAATATCAAATATTAATATACAATTTGTGAATCATGTATTGTTTAAGCCTCTCAGATATATTATTGTTTGCAGTGCTAGATTTACATATAGACCTGGTAGACTGAGGGTAAGGGCCTCACAATCATAGGTAGCCTCCGGTAAAGGTGTATAATGTTTTTCATACTGTCATAGACCTTTCTTACATATAATGTCATAATACACTGCAGTCTCTAAGCAATCGTTGCAGTCGTGAGAGTGGGGGGTTGGGAGGTGTCTAACGAGTAGAGATGTCTAGAGTCTCTCTTGATCTAAATCCGGTACTGGTTGTTTGGGTACAATAGTAGCGATAGTACGTTGCTTGGATATCAACATCTATCTATGTGTAGGTACAATGGCATCTATTGTATGGTGTTGGAGATTTACACCTATCTATACAATCAGGGACTATAACCACGTTTTACCTATGTTACTATGGAAACGTAAACATCATACAACCTAACGTGATAAAGGAAACGACTTCCAATTAATTTCCGCAGGTGGTACTGTATTTACCTCCACCTTAAATGTTTCCACCAAGAAACATGTATTGCTGAAATTCGAACATCGCAAACTCTATCATGGGACGGAACTCCGGAGGGGTAAGCAGTTCCTGCTCCACTAATGACAATTTTACAATGAATTGATATTAATGAAGTGAGTAGAGTGTTATCATCAAATACGATGAGAACAAAATTGTTTACAAATTTGGAAATGGAATTGATATATTTGCTTGTTTTGATATAAAAGGGAAAATGTTGGATATGATGGTTTTTTTTTTCTTTCAACGGCGACAATTATCTACCAATCCCCACAAGATGTTCTTCGATTTAGTTTATACATATTTTATTTGTCAATTAAATAGACAAAATGGATTAGACACAAGTTATGTAGTCTTCTCCAAATTACAATTGTTAGATTAAAGAAGTACATAAAGTGCATGTATTACTATATAGTATATAGCACTAATAACGTATATCATATTCACTAATAACGTATATCATATTCATCAGAAAAAATTGTTTGCGATAGTTGATTGGTTTGGTTGGTTTATGGTGCTTAATGCCATTTTCAGCAATATTTCAGTTTTATATTGTGAGGATCCGTTTTATTGGAGGAGGAAACCGGAGTACCCGGAGAAAACCACCGTCTTGTCGCAAGTCATTGACAAACTTTATCACATAATATTGTATCGAGTACACATCGCCACAACTTTAGTGGTGATAGGCACTGATTGCACGGGTAGTTATAAATTCAGCTACTATACTATTTCAGTAGTAAATGCTATCTAGTTTATTTTACATGCCAGGTGAGTTTTATCTTAGAAGAAAGGTCATCGTTTACGTCACATCCTTTAGAGTGAATGAGTCAAATTTTTCCAATTTCAACCAACCGGAAACAAAAAACATAATGTTGGAATTAAAAACTCAAATTTCACAGTACAGAAAACGAAAATTACAATTTAAAACAGAAAATCGTTCATTACGATCGGAAATTGCGGTTTGCGAACGAAATACCCAGTTCTTTACAAGTTATCTGTAGTTTCGTTTAGTACAAGGGTTTCCGATTGGAAACCGCAGTTTTCGCGCCACATACAAGATACTTACAACCTAAATCCAAGTTTTTTTTTGTGGAATCTGACATTTGTGCATTAATTATTATCGCCTGTCATGCACACGACACTTTATATTATCGTATAATATTAGAAATCGTATCACTTGCCTGAAGGGTTTGGAAATTTATATGCAGTCAGTATATAGTTGGTACATGAATGGTATGTTCTTTTCAGAAACTTCTGATTTCTTCATCTAATTCAATATCCATTTATACACTATGGATTTTACTGGTAATATGTCGACATTGTATATTTCCTTATAAGGGGTGATCGATGAGCTCATTGTAGTTCCAGTCCACAACATGGTACATAGCTGTCACATGAGATGAACAGCCTCGTCCTCATATCAGAATTGATATCAGGATGAGACTGTTCATCTCAGGTAACTCCTATGTACCATATATTGTTTCACGGAATTCTAGTTAAGCTTCAATTAAAAGGGAGGGTATTTTTTTTAAATTTTAGCTCCACTATTTAAGAACCCTTGTAAGTGCCATAAATAAATCTTGGCATCAAACATTTTAAGCACACACAAATTAGTTGTTAATGATGTCATTTTATTTTCCATATAATAATTGGATCTGTGGTTATTGGTGGCGCTTGTACAATATAAGTCACTATAAGTCTTCAATGATGAAGATAACAGTTCCCTCCAAAGTATCCGTGAATTGGCCTGTATCTTTTTGGGTAACAAGTATTAAATCTATAAATACAATGAAGTCTAATTGTATGCATCTTTTATTGATCTGCACCTTAAAATCGAGAAAAAAAATTAAAATACTCTTCGACAAACGTGATGAATTCACTTTTCTAATAGTCACTTCCCATTTCATCAATATCAATATTCCAGCAGCATCAGCGCAACCAGAGTTAAGATTTGACAACTCGTACGCTATGTGTCCAGTATAATTATTTTATGGACAAAGCTCAGCTGCTGACGCAAACGCTACTCAAACAAGGATATTTTGCTCTAATGTTGATGTCATCGCTATTAATAGTCTACAAACTGGGTGACCATTACAACATATCCATTTCTCAAATGGCAATCGATCGTTTACCTTCATCAGGTACGTTTTTGGAATAACCTTCATCAGGTATCCTGGTGTTGCCGGTTCTCGATAGCGTAAGAAACATTTCCCCCGTGTGTCCCTTAGAAACAATAAATGTTTACAAAATTGTTTTTGTTTGTTTGTCAAAACTAGTTCTTTATTTCTACCAAACCTAAAAGTTCTACTCCAAGAAGTTACGAAAAAACATGAGTTTTGTGCATGACCTTATTTCTGACACTTTGTGTATCACGACACCAGTTCTCGATAAGTGTGTAAAATGATGAAAAATTAATTATGGAGGGCATGTTTACTAATAAAAATTATAGGAAAACAGAAAAAAATGTATTTAAGATATTTGCAAACACCAAGATGATTGATTTCAACCATACATGTAAAATTAAACATGTTTGAAAAAGTGTCCCAATGGGGTTACACATATAGAGAAATAACGTTGATATGAAGATAAAACTGATAAGGTATGACCCGAACGATGTTCCATGCTTTTTTTTCCTGAACAGCGCCACCTGTATATTTGCGGTTTTGTATGACTTATACATACTTGACCTTCATGAACTGCAAAGTTTTGTTTACATCACAAACGTGTATTTTAAGCAATGACCCGGTGAAATTATAGTTATTTTTGGAATAAGAAATATGTACATACATATCTGAGACTATAAAGATTATGTTCATATATACCTTGATACGTAGCACTGCCATTTTTACCTTCTTGAGAAGCGAGGTGGTGTTCCGTAGGTAAAATCCTGGCGAACAGAAGACACGTGCGTTTTCCTGATTTATGTCAAACTCTCACGCGCATAGTTATCGAGAACTGGTAACTATCGAGAACAGGTGAATGAACGATACGTTTCTGGAGTAACCTTCATCAGGTCCGTTTCTGGAGTAACCTTCATCAGGTCCGTTTCTGGAGTAACCTTCATCAGGTACACTCAAAATCGAAAGATTGTATAGCCAAACAATATAAAGGTGGTTGAGAGCAACAAAGCCAAAGGGTATAAACAGGATAGCCGAAATCGATTAAGGTCATCTATGACTGAGTGAGGAGGACCTTAGTTTTGATAGTATTTTCATTATTTACTGTTCTTGTGGCCACATTTATTTCGCTTGTATGCACATGTACACCCCGTACAAACCCCGTTACGAAAATCTAGATGGCCATGAAATCTTATATGCAAGTATTATTTCTTTTTTATATTTATTTACTTATCATAATAAAATCAGACATATATGTGTAGTATCCCCAGAGATCTCAGAGCAATATTGATTCCTGTGTCGCATGGTTGAGCCAAGGACACAACACTCTTTCAACGATAATAATCATAATGCACAAATTCACGGGACTGTTAGTCACAATTTATCAATGAATTGCATAGATTGAATATATCACCTTGAGATTTATTTGTTTATTCGAGAATATCTTTCACTAGTTTGAGTTCAAATCCCGCTCAGACGAGGTGTACGCGATACAACATTGTGTGATAAAGTTTTTTTCAGTGACTTGCGGCAGTTCGGTGGTTTTCTCCGGGTCCTCCGGTTTTCTTCACCAATAAAACTGACCGCCACGATATAGCTGAAATATTGTTGAAAATGGCGTTAAACACAATAACCCCAACCCTTCAGTAGTTGTTGTATATATCAATTACATATTTTTGATTCTATTTCATTTTCAGAGGGTAGCCACCGTCTGTGTACTGTTGTGTCATGGTCTCGTGGTTCTTATCAGTTTGAAAATAGAAACTGTTCAGAACGCCTACCCTTTATATGCCAGATAACAGGTAATAATTGAGTTCAATATATGAGTATCACGGTAGTATTGGTAGTATTGATGTTTCATTGCTTAAAATAGTGATTAAAAAAAATATGTTCATCCTCTTCACGTTTAAAGGGGACTTTAAATGTAATGAAAAACAAGCAAAAATAACATACTGTCGGAACATCTAAATATTCCAATTTAAGAAAAATCCCAGAATATAATGACATATACAGCTGAAACACTGTCATACACTTTCCAAAATTAACTGTCAAAAATACTGACATATATAGACAGTTTAGATAAAATGCATGATCCATGTTTTTAGTTTCTGTTCAAGTACAGTTCATAAAATATTATATTTCCTGTTACTACAGTAATAGTTGTGAAAATTACTATTGAGGCATAGTATGACAATAGGAAATGATACTATGGTCAATAGTATGCGTTAGGTAGTTGGATTACCTAACAACTCATACAAGCCTATCACCAATACGGCGTGGGTTCGCGCCTGGCTTTGTAAATTACAAAAAAGATGCACTCGACTCGCAGTCGCCAGTGATAAAGTTTACCAGTTGCTTGTCCATGTTCGTTGACTCTCTCCGGGTACTCCGGCCTCTTCCATCACTAAAAATGGTCGCCATGATATAGCTGAAATATTGCTGAAAGTGGCGTTAAACACAATAAATCATTCAAACAAGCAATAGTATACAATCGCTAAAACGCTTGAATAAACGTTAATGGAAACCGAAGGGGAAATCAAAAATGGCCAATCCAGAGAAACTGGCAACATTTGGTACAGATGACGCATGACGAAGACAAACAAAACAAAAAACACAACATAGAAAGCTAAAAAGATGAGTAACAGCAAAATGTTGTAGATTACTATGATCAAACATACACAAAAAACACAATAAAACATAAGCCCTCCTACAAATATAAATAATGATCTTTGGAGGAACATGATTTCGACTACAGATTATGGTATTATTTCTGTAGTAAGCTGTATGTAGTGTCCATTATCATTGAAGTAAATGACTGTCGCCTGTTTTCTTAAAAATAAAAGAAATTGTTTATTATATTCTTATGAAATATATTTTAGCATCATGTGTGTGTATGTGTATATTTATGTTAAGGGATTTGATTTTGACTCTGTTCTTACGAATTTTCTATTGCAATTTGGAACTGTTTCGAGAGCGTAGTGTTTTTCTCTTTTAGTGCTTCATTTTATTGAAAAATGGAGAGAAAAAAAAATACTTAATTGCATATTAAACAAGGGCAACAGACATAATAAAAATATAAGTAATAGATGGAATCACTATATTCACAGCTTTTTCTCCCCAACGTTGATAATACATGTAACAGCATGTAAGCAAACGATAAAATAAACGGAAGGGATGATCAAGAATGGACGATCTAGAGAAACTGTTAACATTGTGTAAACAAGACACATGACGCAGACAAACAAAACAAAATAAGCTATCCTTCCTCTACATCGTAAAAGGAATACATATTAGGGGATAAATTCAGTCACGTAGGACGAGGATGTAGACTTTCAAAATAACTGCAAAATGTCTTCTTACTTGAATTTATGTATATATCTTGTTGCCTTCACTTAACCTCTAACTAACATTTTCATATTTTAAAAAATTCAAACCCATATCAATTCCTATTTTCACTATTTTGTAATTTTACTCATATGTTAAAACACCTGCATGACAGCATCATTTCATTACAAGTGGAAGCCCCGGCTCATTAAATGTAACACAATTTGACCACGCAACTCTTATCGAGCGGTCATATATATGTGTGTTAGTGCTATCGATTTTTTTCTCTGTTTATATGATTTACCGATTAGATTTGGGAACTTTTCTGACTGTATGGTATTTTTTGTTTGTTTTGTACTGTTTATTGTATCGGTCAACATGAGTTTTAAGGACCTTAGGAACATATAGCCTCGCTCAATGTTGATGTCTTAGGTATATTAAAACCAACTTGTATCAAACTCTACAATACATTGTAATTGTATGTATGATATTGTATTAACACAATCTAGATAGACAAAACACCTTAGGAAAATACAATGCACTAGAAACAACATTAGATCGAACAGCATTAAACCATAATAATCACCGGAAAGGCAATTCTGTCCCGTGCACGCAATTATCTTGAAATTGATATGTTCCAATGGAGGAGGCAGTTTAACATAACATGGGGGGATATAAAGAAAGCAATCATTTAAAGGTGATATAACGCACAAACAGGGTAGACAAAACAATAACTGTTAACCCTAATGTCATAGCTATAGAAGAAAGAACAAAAGATTGGTCAAATCGGGAATGTCAACAACAAATACAGTAGAACTGTCAAACTTAAAGTAAAATGCCTAATGTCATTACAGAAAGAACAAAAGAACATTCTAAGTAAAAACAATGACAAACGAATCCAACAAGACCAGTTTATTCGAAAAGGTAAAAATATATCCATGTATCCGCCGTGTGTTTTTGTCTATGCAAAATCAGTTGGAAGTTGGATGCGTGTTGGACAAACATATCCTTCTGCATAATGAGACGTTTGTTGTACATGCAAATACAACTACTTCCACAAATAAACTAAAGCATATGCCCATACAATCATGGTTTTATGATGTTGGGCACATAAAACTAGCTCAACTCCGCCCATTTTTATTGAATCAAGGCGAGTGGTCATGTATATGTGTGTTAGAGGTATAGATTTATCCTCTACGATTTTTAGATCAGAATTTGGAACTGTTCTGCTAATGAGTGTAGTATTGTTTGCTTTCATTCTATTTTCCAGAGTCAGGTTTGACTACGTTGACAGATACGGCGACTAAAACTACGTTGACAGATACGGCGACTCCGGTTACTATTGACAACGATGTTAGTACACCACAAACCACAAATGTTAAAAACAGTAAACCAGGTATATAAGGGTACTTCAAAGATAAACTTAATGAATGTAGATGAACAAGACACACAAACAGGGGTATTGAATACGGAGTAAGGGTGTAACTACTTCTAATAGCAAAAAATAAAGAAAAAGCTGAATTTGCTAGCATGGAAGCAAAATAGAATAGATTATTGTCCAATCAGACAATGGTATAATAAGGGTATAATTCTTTTTTGTTTTTCTTTGTTTGATAGTATTGAAAACTTGTTCCACCATCACCATTCCCTATTTCCAAACCACACCGAAAACGTGCTCCACTCACTTTGCAGTCCACTCCAAATGCTTCCCCTATTTTACACACACACAGACGCATGCACGCACGCACGCACGTTTATGTTGTTGTATGTGTGTTTTACCTATATAATAATAGAGGTTATGGTTAGGGTTATGATGTTTAACGTCACTTTCAACACTATTTCAGCTATATCGTGGCTGTCAGTTTTATTAGTGGAGTGCCTGAGAAAACCACTAACCTGTCGCAAGTCACTGACAAACTTTATGACATAAAGTTGTATCGAGTATACCTCGCCATGAACGAGGTTCGAACTCACAACTTTAGTGGTTATAGGCACTGATTACACACGTAGTTGTAAATCTAACTACCATGCGATCATGCCCTCAACTGCCCTGGGGGCTGCTATTGTACCTCTTGTATTTCAATTCAATTTCAATTCTTTATTAAAGATAACTAATAATACAGTAGTGTTCTCCATTACAAATCATATGATACATATACAAAACAACTTTTAAAAGTTACATGCATGATGCAGAATATAGTAATACAGTGGTACACATATTTTAAGGAGTGTTTCTTATTCCTAATGCTTCCCTAATGAATTTATATAAATAATTACATTCAATAATATTTTTTTGGATTTAAAAGTTTAGACATTAAAAAATAAGTATTATGTGAATCTTTTAGATCTAAACCATGAGACTGGAAAAAAGTTTGCCTTATATCTTTATATTTATGGCATGATATCAAAAAATGTTCTTCTGTCTCTACTTCAGTACAGAATTTGCAGAATCGTTCTTCTCTTGGAATTTTAGGTTTACTATATCTACCATGCCCTATATATTTAAACAATGAGCACTGATACGTAGTTGTGTAATTTTACTTTTTATACTTCTGCTTAGATTGGTTTCAAGATAGAAGGGAACAAAATTTGGAATAAAAATATTGCTAAAAAGTATCAGTTTACTGTCTACAATCCCAGATTTACTTTTTTGTAGTTGTGAGTCAGATTGCTGATGATAATATTCTATCAAATTATTTCTGAAAACACTATGATCTGCCAAATCTTTGATATCAAGTTTAAGTATTTTAAATATTTTATTTAGTGTAGAAAACTAGCATCTTGAGTTTTCTTGAGCTAAATCTTGATCTGTGGTAAATGCACTATATAATATTCTATCTCTATTTATTTTAACTAGTCTCATATAATAATTATACATTAAACATAATGAGAAAATCAACATTGGACTCCTATTACATTCAAGTTTACTCGCCATATTTGAATCCAAGTATACATTTCAACATCTTATGTTGTCATTTTTCAATTGGTAGATTGTCAAAATTGTTGAAATTTATGTTATAATCTGACAACCATATTTCACTACTATATGTTAAAATAGGTTTAAGTAGACTATCAAAGAGCTTAAGACAGGTTTTCAATGGTACCTCTCGGAAATTATTAAATTTACTTTTAACAGAGAAAACGGCTTTTAGTGCTTTATTATATAGATCATCTGCGGCATGTTTAAGATTACCATTGAAATAAAACACAATGCCTAAATATTTGTATCTTTCAACAATTTCAATTTGTGAATTATTTTGAATAATCTTATTTAGAAATTCTATATTGTAGTATTTTGGTAAATAGCTTTCCTAAGCAGCTTCTAATACTTATTCCACGGTTGTTATTACAATCATAAAGGGAACCACTTTTACGTAATGTAGTGATAGTTGAAATATTTCAAATATCTGGAAATATACCAGATTCCAAAATTTTGCTTTAGAGTTTAACCAATGGCAATATTAAGCTTTGTGCACCATATTTTAAAAATTTATTGAGAATAAGGTCAAGACCTCCACTTTTAGTATTTGTTAAACATTTTAAAGCTTTTCTCACTTCTTTACAAGAAATATGTGAATTTAACTTTTCGGTATATGTATCAGTTTTAAAGTCAAATTTAGAATCAGATATCGTTTCATTTTCCTTTAATAATTTTTTTAAATGATTTTCCCATTGACCTTTTTTGATTGGGTTTTGTTGTGGTGTTTTTCCACATTTTTTTTATCTTATCGATTGTTTTCCAACATAATTTAGGATTTGATTCATTAATTTCATCTAGTGTTGAATATATATTTTGGAAGAACGCACTCTTTGTTCTTTTGTTTAGTTTTTATATTCTTTACAAGCCCTGAAATAATTCATTTTCAGGTCATGGTTATAAGGGTTGTTTTGTACTTTTTTACCTAAACGTCTCACATCTTTCCTCATTAATTCACAATTATTATTAAACCATTCTTGTTTCCTCTTATGTTTATTCTTTAATTTCTTGCTTAACTCATATTTAACACAATATGTAGCAGTATCAATAATAATATCTGTAAATTGTTTTCTCATTTGATTTATATCTGTAATACCTCCCGTATCAACATCTGCCATCAAATTGGCTAGTTTGCTTATTGCTTGTGGCGATGAAATATCGTTTGTATATTTTTCATGAGAATTATTGTCCCACATAAAATTACCTGGCAAAAATTCCATATCAAGATATTCATTGTCATGATTGACTATTGGGGTATTTATATTTAAGTCCATTCTAATTATACAATGACCAGATGTTTCCACTGGAGGTAGTACATTAAAATAAGAAATGTAATGGAAAATATCTTCTGACACAATAATGTAATCAATAACACTACAACCTCCTCTAACATCAACATATGTACAGTTTGCCAAAGAATCTCCCAAAAATCTGCCATTAAGACTTCGTAACTTAGTTTCAATGCAAGTTTCCAATAAAAGTTTTCCCTGTGAGTTAATAGTTTTGTCACAGTTTTTCCTTACTATTTCCTTATCACAAGTATATGTCTCGGGGAGAATATTGTTATCTGCCCTATTAAATAAAGTATCATTAATAATATGATCAGCTTGTTCACTTGTTCTGCAATTAAAATCATCCGATAGAATTATTTTTCCATGATTGGAATATTCTGCAATATCCTTATTAAGGTTATCAAAAATTTTCCCACTGTCCACATTTGGATTCTGGGGTGAAATATATAATACTGATAAATAAATATCAAAATCTTGTTTAAAAAATGTCTTGTCCAATTTTATCCATAAACCATAGTCCTTTTTTACTGACAAGAGTTATTCCTCTTTCTATATTTATACTATAATATAAAATGATTCCTCCTGATCTTCTACTTTATTCTATCTTCCTTTTATTAATTTAATTTTCTGCGAAAAGCTTAAAATGATATTCAGTTCAACAATTGTGCAGCTTCTTCAAAAACAAACTCTTTATTGAGGCAAGTGTTTTGCTTTCCAAAACATGTAATTGGAAAATATTTATATGAGATATATATTCTACACAAAAATTGATTTGATAATTAAAAAGACAAACATTCTTCACTTGCTTTCAATAAATAATAATAACGTTTTTATACTAATTATTAAGTATAAGACAAAATAAGAACAATATAACTATAACAAAAACAAAAAAGTTCATAATAAAATACTGGCTGAAATGTATTTGTAAACAACGAGATTAAAGATTTCTCATTAGGTCACCCAACGCAGCTTTCAGATCAAAGTGTCCCTTTTGAGGTCGGTTTCTACTTTGTTGAAAACGTCTTGGTTGATTTTCTCTTCAAGTATGTCGTTGTTGTTGTTGGTGTCCATTTAACGAAGCATTTTGTTTATGGTATTCGGAGTATGGTTTTAATCCAAGTCTGACATTTAAATTTGACTTCAGGATTCGGACAAGTGCCATTGTGCCTTTTACTGAGAAATGAATTCCATCATCAAACAAGTTTCTGCAACAGTTGCAATCAGTAATTTCTTTGTTTTTAATGATGTAAATATTTTCATGTTCTAACAACAGTAGTTTCTGATCGTATACTGCTAGTTTCTTGTTATAGTTTTCATTGTCTAGTCGTATAAAGGCAGGCATAATATGGAATTGATTTCTTGGAAGGTTTTGCTTACATATCTGGATAAGATCCTTCATTTTTTCTATATTGGCATCAGGTGTATTCCTTTCCAGATCGTTACTTCCAACCATAAACATTATTTCAGTTCAACTGTTTATGTCAGAACCATTTTCGACTATGTATTCACTTGCTCCATTGATATTCTTTCTACCTGGTCCAAGAACAATAACTCTTGCTCTGTTGATTTTGTACATTTTTTGTCCTTTGAGATTGTTGCCATGAGAATCACTAATGATAAGTACTGTTTTTGATTCAAAATCTGTGTTTGTTTGTTTTCTTTCACCTGAATCTTCTGAATCTTCATAATCATCCTTTGTCTCTGTAAGGGCCTTAAGTCGATTAGAAGTGGGTATTGTTATTTTGGTTTCAGAAATTTTCTCAATGATATCCTCCTATCTTTCCTTTTGTAATTTCAACTCTGAGTGAAGTTTTATGTTTTCTATTCGCATACTTTCAAGGCTTCCGTTTGTTTTGAATACTTGTTCTTCCATGCCTCTAATGTGCGAAGT
>MJUT01056831.1:0-13129 GCA_002080005.1 Gigantidas platifrons
ACACTTCAAACTAAGTTCTGATTTAACAAAAATAAAAAATAACAATTATGAACTCTCACTTACGATACACAACTGTTGACTTCCGAATTATAACTTCCGGAATGCAACTTCCATAACATCCGGTTCACAACCACGGACTATAACTTCCGGTTTATGAATTTGGTTTTCAACTTCTGGTTCACAATATGCGGTTTCCGACCATGAAATAACTTCCGGTTAACAACTACAGAATAACTTCCGGCTTACAACTACGAATAACTTCCGGATTACAACATCCAGTTCCCAACCACGTACTAACTTCCGGTTCTCAATTTCCTGTGCACAACCAGACTAACTTCGGGTTCTCAATTTCCGGTGTACAACCCCAGACTAACTTCCGGTTCTCATAGTACGGACTATTACTTCCGGTACTCAATAACTTCCTTAAATTACATACCAGCACGTAACATCTACCATATATCCAAACATTTCTCGAACCCAAATTCAACATTACAACCAACCCCTAAAAGTATACGAACATAATCAATATTTTACATTTACATCAACCGAACATCAGTACTTTTATAAACTTGCGATGTGTTTAACTGGCTAATACGACTGAACGAAAATAAATAAAATGACTTACCCGAGTGGAAATAAAACGTATCCTGTGATAATTCCATGTCCTGTATTTGACAATTTTAAACTTTCACCAACCATTTATTCCATGTAGTATATTTAAGGTCTATCCTCGTCCACTGTTCAGTACGGTATGCCTGGTATACCTCGTATGTCCTACCTCAACTGACCAGTCACGTGATTTTGTTTGGCGGGAACTAATTACCTGTAGTTAGCTCCAGATATCTGGATTTTAAATACCTACCTGTATTGATTTTTCCAACTTATCGTATGTTATCAGACTGGCTAAAATAATCCTAATTAAATAATAAAAACTAAAAGACAGTTTGTTACACCCTTTAAGCTCCTTAAAAAATGACTGGTTGTGTTTTATCAAACAGATTTGAACTAACACGTGCAGCTTTCATATTAAAATGATCAAAGAGAACCAAAGGGATAATTAAACACTCAAAATAATAACATTTTTTATTTGAAGTCAAATTTGTCAGCAGTTTTTTCAATGAATTCCTTGAATGCAACTTTTTCCGTTTTCAACTAAGGATGTCACGGTTATCCGTGTAACCGTCGGCTGTTAGATTTCAAATACTATCCGTTTAAAGAATTAGTAAACGGTTAACCGTAATTTATACGTCTTTACGAGATCAAGCGTAAAATACGGTCAAGTAAAATTACAGTAACATCGGTAAAACAAAAAAATCAATAACAATCTGAATCGAGATTAAACAACATTGAGACGGTCCCTTTTATTAGCTCACCTGACCCGAAGGGTCATGTGAGCAATTGCTATCACTGGGCGTCCGTCGTCCGTCTGTCGTTAGCTTTTTGCATTTTAATCAACTCCTCTAAAACCACTGGGCTAATTTGAATCAAACTTTGGTGGAATGGTCCCTTTCCGACGACCCCGGCTGCCAACCAAGATGGCCAATGTTACTAAAAATAGAAAATTCAGCAAAAAATCACTTATATATTATATCCTCTGAAACTGCTGGGCCAGCTGGGCCCAAACAATGGTGGAATGGTCTTCAGGTGATCCCCTTTCAGAATTCTGTCCGACGACCTGGCCGCCAGCCGAGATGTCAGCCATTACTAAAAATAGAAAATTTGGCAAACAATCACTTAAAAATGATCTTCTCTAAAACCGCTGGGTCAAATGAGCCCAAACTATGGTGAAATGGTCTTTAGATGGTCCCCCTTCAGAATTATATCCGACAACCCCGCCCGCCAAAGAAGATGGCGGCCATTGCAAAAAATAGAAGATTCGCAAAAATTCATTTAAGGTGGTACCTTACATTTCAGGTAAAATTTGATCTGCTTGTTTAATTTTCTTATTTTTTTGGCAGTGTTTTTGAATATATCCACTGTAATAAATATCAAAATTCTAACACATTTCAACCAACAGACTCAGAGCTATCAATTCAATAGCCACATAGCAGCTTTTCTCTCTGTGGGTTTGATCACTGACATGCTTGAAATCTGCTTACAAACATCATAACGTTCAACTGATTTAAAAGAGTTATCTCCCTGTAGTGTTAGGTACCACCTTAAAAATATATCCTCTGAAACTGCTGGGCCAACTTTGAGCCAGGTGAGCGATTACAGGATCCTAGGAGCCTCTAGTTGTGTATGCAGCATTTATTATTTAACTGATGTTGGTGATTTGTTTCTTTCTGTTCAGTTTATACAATTCTCTTGATGTAGTATCCAATAGAGTGTGTATGGTTACTATTCTTTCTAAGAGATAATCAGATTTGATCCAATCCCCAAAAATTTCATATCTTGATAATGTTATTGTTTTCCCTTTAAGCTCCTTAAAAAATGACTGGTTGTGTTTTATCAAACAGATTTGAACTAACACGTGTAGCTTTCATATTAAAATGATCAAAGAGAACCAAAGGGATAATTAAACACTCAAAATAATAACATTTTTTATTTGAAGTCAAATTTGTCAGCAATTTTTTCAATGAATTCCTTTTCAGCAGATGTGTTGCAACTTTTTCCGTTTACAACTAAGGCTGTCACGGTTATCCGTGTAACCGTCGGCGGTTAGATTTCAAATAATATCCGTTTAAAGAATTAGTAAACGGTTAACCGTAATTTATACGTGTATACGAGATCAAGCGTAAAATACGGTCTAGTAAAAGTACAGTAACATCGGTAAAACAAAAAATCAATAACAATCTGAATTGAGATTAAACAACATTGAGACGGTCCCTTTTATTAGCTCACCTGACCTGAATGGTCATGTGAGCTATTGTTATCACTGGGCGTCCGTCGTCCGTCATCTGTCGTCCGTCTGTCGTTAGTTTTTTGCATTTTAATCAACTCCTCTAAAACCACTGGGCCAATTTGAACTAAAACTTGGTGGAATGGTCATTGAGTGGTCCCCTTTCAGAATTGTGTCCGATAATCCGCCCGCCTACCAAGATGGCCACCGCTACTAAAAATAGAAAATTTACCAAAACATCACTTAAAAATTATCTCCTCTGAAACTGCTGGGCCAATTGGGCCCAAACTATGGTGGAATGTTTCTTAGGTCATCCCCTTTCAGAATTCAGTCTGACGACCTCGGTCGCCAACCAAGATAGCTGCCGTTACTAAAAATAGAATATTCGGCAAAAAATCACTTAAAAATTTTCTTCTCTGAAACGGCTGGGCCAATTGGGCCGAAACTATGGTGCAATGGTCTTCAGAAGGTCCACTTTCATAATTGTGTCCGACGACTCCGGTCACCAACCAAGATGGTCACCGTTACTAAAAATAGAAAATTTGGCAAAAAATCACTTAAAAATTATCTCCTCTGAAACTGATGGGCCAATTGGGCCCAAGCTATTGTGGAATGGTATTTAGGTCATCCCCTTTCAGATTTCTGTCCGATGACCCCGGCCGCCAACCAAGATGGCTGTCGTTACTAAAAATAGGAAATTCTCCCAAAAATCACTTACAAATTATCGTCTCTGAAACTGTTGGGCCAATTGGGTCCAAACTATGGTGGAATGGTCTTCAGATGGTCCTCTTTGAGAATTGTGACCGATGACCCCTACCGCCAAGGAAGATAGCCACCGTTACTAAAATATCAAATTTAGCAAAAATTAACTTAAAAATTATCTCCACTGAAACTTCAGATCAGCACCAAAAACATAATTTTGGTAGAGGACCATCCAAGGAACATTTCTCCAAGAGTTCACTTTTATTGACATTGTGGCTTCTGAGAAGAAGATCGTTGAAGGTATTTACAATAGGGTCCAATGTTAAATTTCATCAGACGATAATTGGGGCCAAACTATGGTGGAATTGACTTTAGGTGGCCATCTTTCAGAATTGTGTCCGACGACCCCGGCCGCCATCCAATATGGCCACCGTTACTAAAAATAGAAAATTCATCAAAAAGTCACTTAAAAATTATCTCCTCTGAAACTGCTGTACCAATCGTACCCAAACTATGGTGAAATGGCCTTTAGATGGTGTATCTCCAGAATTATATCCGACAGCCCCGCCCGCCAAAGAAGATGGCAGCCATTGCTAAAAATAGAAGATTCGGCAAAATTCACTTAAAAATTATCTCCTCTGAAACTGCTGGGGAAACGTTGAGCCAGATGAGCTATTACAGGCTCATAGGAGCCTCTAGCTCATTACCCAATCAAATGTTTAACAAACATCAGGTCATCAGGTGAACAGTGTATCCCAATACACGACTCTCAGAGTTTGAGAGTACTTTTTATTTCATATCCCTGACAAACCCATCACTGTAACTCGTAGATCTTATTACGTTTTACATGTCAATGGAAGTTAATTCAATAATGTCCGAGTTTACATCAGACACAGAATTGCTTCCATGTACAAATGTATAAAGACAAGTGTAGCATACCAAAATTGTTCTTGTCATTTCTTGGGTGTGATTTTAAGTCTTAAAGTTCGAGATCTTCCACAAAAAAGCCAAAAACACAGACTTTTCAGTAAAACCGTTCTTTCACAATCACAATAGCTGCATGCTTCACATGAGGCTTTTCAATTACCGTTTAAACGTGATCGGTTCGGTTAATGAAGGTCGGTTAAACGGATACTGATTTTGCTAACCGTGACAGCCTTACTTGGCGTCCGTCGTCGTCCGTCGTTACTTTTCACATTTCAATCTTCTCCTCACACACCACTGAGCCAAATGTAACCAAATTTGGCAGGGATGTGCATCAGGAGGTCCTCTATAAAAGTTATGTTTTTTGTTTCGATCAGGAATTCAACATGGCGGCCAGGGCCAATAATGTGTTTTGATTGGCTCAATTTTCAAGGATCTTCCTGTCAGAAACTACACAGCCAAAATTATGTTTTTGGTGCAGATCCAAAATCCAAGATGGCCGCCACAGCAGGATGAAATTTAACATTGGACCCTATTGTAAATACTTCAACGATCTTCTTCTCAGAAGCCACAATGTCAATAAAAGTGAACTCTTGGAGAAATGTTCCTTGGATGGTCCTCTACCAAAATTATGTTTTTGGTGCTGATCTGAAGTCCAAAATGGCCGTCACTGCGGGACAAATTTAACATTTGACCCTATGGGAAATACCTTCATAATCTGTTTTCTGTGGAAAGAAAGATAACTCCAATTTAATCTGTGGAAAGAGAGATAACTCTATTTAAATATTGACATAATTTACTTTAGTATAATACAGTTAAAATGAATCTGTATAAAGAAATGTGATCGAGATACCCACCCTAAACCCTTTTTATGATCAGGGTGACTAGGCAAATTAAATGCATTATAGCTCAGGCCCCCGGGGGAGGGGGGTCATACCCCACCCCCTAATTGAAGTGAATTTTTAATGGTTGAGATCCCTACCCCTAAACCATATATATTGATGATCAGAGTGACTAGGCAAATTAAATGCCTTATAGCTCATGCCCCGGGGGGTCATACCCCACCCCCTACCTGAAGTGAACTTTTTAATGGTTGAGATCCCCACCCCTAGACCATATATATTTATGATTAGGGTGACTAGGCAAATTAAATGCCTTATAGCTCAGGCCAGGGGGTCATCCCCAACGCCCTACCTGAAGTGAACTTTTTATTGGTTGAGATCCCCACCACTAAGCCATATATATTTATCATCAGGGTGACTAGGCAAATTAAATGCATTATAGCTCAGGCCCGGGGGGTCATCCCCAACTCCTACCTGAAGTGCACTTTTTAATGGTTGAGATCCCCACCCCTAAACCATATATATTTATGATCAGGGTGACTAGGCAAATTAAATGCCTTATAGCTCAGGCATTGGGGGTCATACCCCACCCCTTACCTGAAGTTAACTTTTTAATGGTTGAGATCCCAACCCCTAAACCATATATATTTATGATCAGGGTGAGTAGGCAAATGAAATGCCTTATAGATCAGGTCCCGGGGGTCATACCCCACCCCCTTGTTGAGGTAAACTTTTAATGGTTGAGATCCCCACCCCTAAACCATATATATTTATGATCAGGGTGACAAGGCAAATTAAATGCTTTATAGTTCAGGCCCCAGGGGGATCTTACCCCACCCCCTACCTGAAGTGAACTTTTCAATGGTTGAGATCCCCATCCCTAACCCATATATATTTATGATCAGGGTGACTAGGCAAATTAAATGCCTTATAGCTCAGGCACCGGGGGTCATTCCACAACCCCTACCTGAGGTGTACTTTTTAGCTCACCTGACCCAAAGGGTCATGTGAGCTTTTGTCATCACTTTGCGTCCGTCGTCGTCGTCGGTGTCGGCATCGTCGTCGTCCGCGTCTGTAAACTTTTCATACTTTCATCTTTTTCTTTGAAACTACTAAACAGATTTGGACCGAACTTGGCAGGAATATTCATTGGGATATCCTCTACCAAATTGGTTATTTTGGTTTAGATCGGAAATCCAACATGGCCGCCAGGGCCAATAATGTGTTCTGATTGGTTGAAACTTTGAAAATCTTCTTGTCAGAAACTACTCAGCCGATGGAATTGCAACATTATAGAAATGATGACAGGATGGTCCTCTACTAAATTTGTTATTTTTGTGCCCATCGCATATCCAAGATGGCCGCCATGACTTGACTTAGTTTTAACATAGGACCCTATGAGAAAAATGTTTACAATTGTTTTCGTCTGTAACCAGTAAGTCAGTTTAAAGCAAACATGGCATGAATGGTCCTTGGGTAGTATATACTTTCAAAATTGTGTCCGGTGACCACAACCTTCATCCAAGATGGCTGCCATGAGCAGATATAGTTTTAGCATAGAACCCTATGGGATTTGAATAGTAACTTAGATGTATTCGGCATGCAGACATTCTTAGGAGGACTTATTCATGTCAGTTGAGCGATACAGGCTCACCTGAGCCTCTAGTTAATGGTTGAGATCCCCTCCCCCAAATCATATATATTTATTATCGGGGTGAATAGATAAATTAAATGCCCCAAGAGTTGAGGCCCGAGGTCATCCCCATCCCCTACCGGAATTTTTTTTATAGCCGAGTATAAATCAAGACCAAATGATTTTGACTTGCAACTCGTTTTAGTTAAAACAAATGTTAATGTAGAGGCCTGCGGGAAGCACCTATAGGTTATGGAAAGTTCTGTATTAAGTTTCTTCAGAGCAGAATGCAACGTCAGCGACACAGGCTCGGCTCAGTGCAGAGCCTCCAGTTTCATCAAAATTTCAAAATTTTAATGCTTTTCGTCCTTTATTTCAAAAACTATAAGAGATAGATGTTAAGTTTAAATTACAAAAATGTGCAGCATGTCAAGATCTACATACCCTGCAATTTTGAAGTAAATCCCATTACCCAATTTTGGAGTTATTGCCCTCTTTTCATTAAATTTTCAAAATGTTAATACTTTTTGTCCTTTATTTCAAAAACTATAGGAGATAGAGGTTAAGTTTAATTGCAAAAATGTGCAGCATGTCAAGATCTAAATACCCTGCAATTTTCAAGGAAATCTCATTACCCCATTTTGGAGTTATTGCCCTTTTTTCATCAAATTTTTTAAAAATGTTAATACATTTCATCTTATATTTCAAAAACTATAAGAGATAGATGTTAAGATTTAAGATCTACATACCCTGCAATTTTGAAGTAAATCTGATTCCCCATCTGGGAGTTATTGTCCTTTTTCATCATTTTTTTATTTTTTATTTTAATACTTTTCATCTTATATTTCAAAAACTATAAGAGATAGCTGATAATTTTAAACTGCAACCATGTTCAGTATGTCAAGATCTATCGACCAAGATGGCCCCCACAGCCGAACGTAGCCTAACATGGGACCATATGGAAAATGCACATACAAATCTTCTTGTCTGGAACCAGTTGCTCAATTGGAACCAAACTTTGATAAAATATTCATTAGATGGTCTTCTTCCAAATTTGTGCCTGGTGGTCCCGCCCTCTGACCAAGATGACTGCACAGCTGATCTTAGTTTAACATAGACCAAAGATGGCCACCACAGTGCAGTTGTGTTGTTATTGAAAGCAGCTTTGATTCAGGTGAGCGATTACAGGCTCCTGGGAGCCTTTGGTTTTAAGTCTTAAAGTTCGATATCTTCCACAAAAAAGCCAAAAACACAGACTTTACAGTAAAACCATTCTTTCACAATCACAATAGCTGCATGCTTCACATGAGGCTTTTCAATTACCGTTTACACGGGATCGGTTCGGTTAATGAAGGTCGGGTACACCGATAGTAATTTTGCTAACCGTGACAACCTTATTTTCAACATACAAATGTGTAAAACAAAATAGTTATCTTATGTTTACTTGTTAATCAGATTTGACTTAGCTCAAAGTTGGTTGTGACTACAGCTATCTTGCATTTGTATATCAACACATTTACATCATATTCTGAGGTTTCAAATAATAATAACATATTTGATCTTACACTTTTAAAACGGTTAGAATAATCAGACTTTGATGGTGGTTTCTAAGTTTGTAGAACTAAATAATGACAAAGTGTTACTATAGGATTTGATGATGTTGTTTTAGCATGTCCCAAGTGTTTGCCAGAAATTGTTTTCTTCCAGTGAAGTAATGAACTGTAGGTAATGGATTGTTTACGCGTTGTTAATGATGCATGTCACATTCGCAGATTTCAGGATAGACTGCATTACAAATATTTGCAGGTTTGTATTAATTATGAGCAGGGTAAGATTTAAATCGTATCGGACTCTGACAAGCCTCGTCCGATACGATTTAAATCTTACCCAAGGGTGTCACAGATTTTACTATCTTGCACCTCTCCCGGTGTTAGACCCTATATATCTACTGCGTTCTATTCTTCACTGTGTTACATGTAGATCAGTGTATCTACATCATTCTATTCTTCACTCTGTGTAACTTGTAGATCAGTGTATCTACACCATTCTATTCTTCACTCTGTGTTGCATATAGATCAGTGTATATACACCATTCTATTCTTCACTCTGTGTTACATGTAGATCAGTGTATCTACACCATTATATTCTTCACTCTATGTTACATGTATATCAATGTATCTACACCATTCTATACTTCACTCTATGTTGCATGTAGTGGAGTGTATCTACTCCGTTTTATGCCTCACTGTGTGTTACATGTAGAGGAGTGTATCTACTCCAATCTTTGCTTCACTCTGTTACATTTAGATCAGTGTATCTACATCTTTCTATGCTACTCTCTGTGTTACATGTAGATCAATGTATCTAGGCCATTCTATGTTGCACTGTATTACATGTAGATCAGTGTATCTACATCTTTCTATGCTATACTCTGCGTTACATGTAGATCAATGTATATAGGCCATACTATGCTGCACTCTGTGTTACATGTAGATCAGTGTATCTACATCTTTCTATGCTACACTATATGTTACCTGTAGTTCAGTGTATATACAGCGTTCTATACTTTACTGTGTGTTACATGTAGATAAATGTATCTACATCTTTCTATGCTACACTCTGTGTTACATGTAGACCAATGTATCTACGCCATTCTATATTACACTCTGTGTCACAGGTAGATCAGTGTATCTACATCTTTCTATGCTACACTATGTGTTGCCTGTAGATCAGTGTATCTACATCATTCTATGCTACACTATGTGTTACATGTAGATCAGTGCATCTACATCTTTCTATGCTACACTCTGTTTCTATGCTACACTATGTGTTGCCTGTAGATCGGTGTATCTACATCATTCTATCTTTCACTCTGTGTTGCATGTAGATGAGTGTATCTACACCTTTCTATCCTTCACTCTGTGTTACATTTAGATCAGTGTATCTACACCATTCTATTCTTTACTCTATGCTACATGTAGATCAGAGTATCTACACCATTATATTATTGACTCTGTCTTATATGTAGATCAGTGTATCTACACCATTCTATTCTTCACTCTGTCTTGCATGTAGATCAGTGTATCTACATCGTTCTTTTCTTCACTCTGATAAATGTAGATCAGTGTATCAACACCGTTATATTCTCCTTTATGTGTTACATGCAGATCAGTGTATCTACAACTTTCTATGCTTCACTCTGTAGTCTGTATTACATGATCAGTGTATCTATACAATTATATTCTTCACTCTGTGTTACATGTAGACCAGTGTATCTACACCATTCTATTCTTCACTCTGTGTTACATGTAGATCAGTGTATCTACACTGTTCTATTCTTCACTCTGTGTTGCATGTAGATCAATGTATCTACAACTTTCTATGCTTCACTCTGTAGTCTGTATTACATGATCAGTGTATCTACACCATTCTATTCTTCACTCTGTGTTACATGTAGACCAGTGTATCTACACCATTATATTCTTCATTCTGTGTTACATGTAGATCAGTGTATCTACACTGTTCTATTCTTCACTCTGTTTTACATGAAGATCAGTGTATCAACACCATTCTATGTTCAGTAATTTTGTTATTACCCTTATTCACCCTGTGTTACATGTAGATCTGTGTATCTACCTGTTCTATTCTTCACTCTGTTACATGTAGATCTTTGTATCTACACTGTTCGATACAACACTTTGTGTAGTTCGTGTTGTGGTTGTTATATTGTATACCATTACTGTTTAAGGTTTGACAGAGGAGTGGTTCATATTGTTGTTGTTATATTGTCTACCATTACTGTTTAAGGTTTGACAGAGGAGTGGTTCATGTGGTGGTTGTTATATTGTCTACCATTACTGTTTAAGGTTTGACAGAGGAGTGGTTCATGTTGTTGTTATATTGTATACCATTACTGTTTAAGGTTTGACAGAGGAGTGGTTCATGTTGTGGTTGTTATATTGTCTACCATTACTGTTTAAGGTTTGTCAAAGGAGTGGTTCATGTGGTGGTTGTTATATTGTATATCATTACTGTTTAAGGTTTGACAGAGGAGTGGTTCATGTTGTTGTTATATTGTATACCATTACTGTTTAAGGTTTGACAGAGGAGTGGTTCATGTGGTGGTTGTTATATTGTATATCATTACTGTTTTAGGTTTGACAGAGGAGTGGTTCATGTTGTGGTTGTTATATTGTATACCATTACTGTTTAAGGTTTGACAGAGGAGTGGTTCATGTTGTGGTTGTTGTATTGTATACCTTTACTGTTTAAGGTTTGACAGAGGAGTGGTTCATGTTGTGGTGGTTATATTGTCTACCATTACTGTTTAAGGTTGAACAGAGGAATAGTTTGTATATATTGGAGTAGTGGTTATATTGTATACCATTACTGTTAAAGGTTTTACAGAGGAGGGTTTCAAGTTGTGGTTGTTATATTGTGTACCATTACTGTTTATGGTTTCACAGAGTAGTGGTTCATGTGGTGGTTGTTATATTGTATACCATTACTGTTTTAGGTTTGACAGAGGAGTGGTTCATGTTGTTGTTATATTGTCTACCATTACTGTTTAAGGTTTGACAGAGGAGTGGTTCGTGTTGTTGTCGTTATATTGTATACCATTACTCTTTAAGATTTGACAGAGGAGTGGTTCATGTTGTTGTTATATTGTATACCATTACTGTTTAAGGTTTGATAGAGGAGTGGTTCATGTTGTGGTTGTTATATTGTATACCATTACTGTTTAAGGTTTGAGAGAGGAGTGGTTCTTGTTGTTGTTATCTTGTATACCATTACTGTTTAAGGTTTGACAGAGGAGTGGTTCATGTTGTTGTCGTTATATTGTATACCATTACTGTTTAAGGTTTTACAAAGCAGTGGTTCATGTTGTGGTTGTTATATTGTATACCATTACTGTTTAAGGTTTTGACAGAGGAGTGGTTCATGTTGTGGTTGTTATATTGTATACCATTACTGTTTAAGGTCTTGACAGAGGAGTGGTTCATGTTGTTGTTATATTGTATACCATTACTGTTTAAGGTTTGACAAAGGAGTGGTTCATGTTGTTGTTATATTGTATACCATTACTGTTTAAGGTTTGACAGAGGAATGGTTCATGTGGTGGTTGTTATATTGTCTACCATTACTGTTAAAGGTTTTACAGAGGAGTGGTTCATGTTGTGGTTGTTATATTGTCTACCATTACTGTTTAAGGTTGAACGGAGGAATGGTTTGTATATATTGGAGTGGTGGTTATATTGTATACTATTACTGTCGAAGGTTTTACAGAGGAGGGGTTCAAGTTGTGGTTGTTATATTGTATACCATTACTGTTTAAGGTTTGACAGAGGAGTGGTTCATGTTGTTATTATATTGTGTACCATTACTGTTTTAGGTTTGACAGAGGAGTGGTTCATATTGTTGTTGTTGTTATATTGTATACCATTACTGTTTAAGGTTTTACAGATGAGTGGTTCATGTTGTGGTTGTTATATTGTCTACCATTACTGTTTAAGGTGGAACAGAGAAATGGTTTGTATATATTGGAGTAGTGGTTATATTGTATTCCATTACTGTTGAAGGTTTTACAGAGGAGGGGTTCAAGTTGTGGTTGTTATATTGTATACCATTACTAGTAGTATATAAGAGGTTACAAAACCATATTTGAGGAGGTGCTGTGAGGAGGTGTTATCGGAAGTAACGTCAAAGAAAGTGACGTCAGTCACGTGACCGGCCCTACAGGAAGTGACGTCAGAAGTGACGTCATTCCCCCCCCCCCGTTTTTTCTTCAGTGACGTCATTTTTTCCCGCGTTGTTTCTTTTGTGACGTAATTTTGTCCTCACTACGAGTACCATGGATACGAAGGTACCACAGTGTGTGCCCAACCGGTTTCGCCCCCCCCCNCACCACCACCACCACCACCACCACCACCATCACCACCACCGCCACCGCCGCCGCCTCCGCCGCCACCACCAACACCTTAAAAACACGTTTTAAAGCTAATATTTTAAACAAAACCTAAAATAGTAAAATGTTAAAGTTCATATATCCAAGAATAAACTGCATTTTTGTTTAAAATATTAGGTTTAAAACGTGTTTTTAAGGTGTTGGTGGCGGCGGCGGAGGCGGCGGCGGTGGCGGTGGTGGTGGTGGTGGTGGTGGTGGTGGAGGGAGGGAGGAGGTATCTT
>MJUT01056831.1:19429-35238 GCA_002080005.1 Gigantidas platifrons
ATCTATTTTATTTTTTTATTTATTTTTTTTTTTTAACGGGTACGTGATTTCAGATCAAAAGACCCCAGTGGGGGGGCGAAACCGGTTGGGCACACACTGTGGTACATTCGTATCCATGGTACTCGTAGTGAGGAAAAAATTACGTCACAAAAGAAACAACGCGGGAAAAAATGACGTCACTGAAGAAAAAACGGGGGGGGGGGGAATGACGTCACTTCCTTTGACGTTACTTCCGATAACACCTCCTCACAGCACCTCCTCAAATATGGTTTTGTAACCTCTTATATACTACTATTACTGTTTAAGGTTTGACAGAGGAGTGGTTCATGTTGTTGTTATATTGTATACAATTACTGTTTAAGGTTTGACAGAGGGGAGGTTAATGTTGTGGATGTTATATTGTCTACCTTTTCTGTTTAAGGTTTGACAGAGGAGTGGTTCATGTTGTTGTTATATTGTCTACCATTACTGTTTAAGGTTTGACAGAGGAGTGGTTCATGTTGTGGTTGTTATATTGTCTACCATTAATGTTTAAGGTTTGACAGAGGAGTGGCCAATGTTGTTGTTGTTATATTGCATACCATTACTGTTTAAGGTTTGACAGAGGAGTGGTTCATGTTGTTGTTGTTATATTGTATACCATTACTGTTTAAGGTTTGACAGAGGAGTGGCTCATGTTGTTGTTATTATATTGTATACCATTACTGTTTAAGGTTTGAGAGAGGAGTGGTTCATTTTGTTGTTATATTGTATACCATTACTGTTTAAGGTTTGACAGAGGAGTGGTTCATGTTGTGGTTGTTATATTGTCTACCATTAATGTTTAAGGTTTGACAGAGGAGTGGCCCATGTTGTTGTTGTTATATTGCATACCATTACTGTTTAAGGTTTGACAGAGGAGTGGTTCATGTTGTTGTTATATTATATACCATTACTGTTTAAGGTTTGACAGAGTTATATCTTCCCATAAGTTCTATCTTACCATAAGCTCTATTTACCACAAGTTCTATCTTACCATAAGTTTTATCTGACCATCAGTTATATCTTATCATAAGCTTTATCTATCTTACCCTGATACCTTGATTTCTATCTTACCATAAGTTTTATCTTACCGTAAGTTCTATCTCACCATAAGTTCTATCTTACCATGAGTTTTATTTTACCATAAGTTTTATCTTGCCATAAGTTTTATCCCTACCATAAATACTATCTTCCCATGAGTTCTATCTTCCCATAAGTTCTATCTGACCAACAGTTGTGTCTTATCATCCGCTTTATCTATCTTACCCTGATTTTTATCATACAATAAGTTTTATCTTACCATAAGTTCTATCTCACCATAAGTTCTATCTTACAATAAGCTTTATCTTACAATACATTTGATCTTACCATCAGTTCTATCTAATCATAAGTTCTATCTTACCATAATGTCTATCTTCCCATGAGTTCTATCTTAACACAAGTTATATCTTACCATAATGTCTATCTCACTATAAGTTTGATCTGATAATAGTTTCTATCTAACAATAAGTGCTATCTTACCATAAATTATATCTTACTACAAGTTCTGTCTTACCATAAGTTATATCTGACTATAAGTTGTATCTTACCATAAGCTCTATTTACCACAAGTTATATCTTACCATAAGCTCTATCTGACCATCAGTTATATCTTATCATAAGCTTTATCTATCTTACCCTGATACCCTTATTTCTATCTTACCATAAGTCTAGTTATATCTTACAATATGCTTTATCTTACAATACGTTTTATTTTACCATCAGTTCTATCTTATCATAAGTTCTATCTTACCATAATGTCTATCTTACCATGAGTTCTATCTTAACACAAGTTCTATCTTACCATAAGTTCTATCTTACGATCAGTTCTCTCTTACCATCTTACGGGGTTAAAACTCACATAGCTAGTTGTGATAGACACTGATTGCATACGTAGTTGTAAATCCAATTACAGAAAGATCGCGACCACGACTAATATAAATTGCTAGTAGTTATAAGAGAATATTTCAATCCGGAAACACAACACATCATTTCCAGTAACTATTTTCGTTTACTTTAAAGTTATTTTTAGCACCATGTACAAGATATATTTCTTTGTGTTATCATTTTTGCGTGCAATAAAATTATCAAGCATATTATGTTGTTTACACCACATTTAGAAAAACATTGATTTTTTTGGTAAGCTAAAGTTTACTCCTAGCAATGAAAATAAGCCGTGAGCAATATATTGTATGGACATTTTACAGGCAAACACCTAGAAATATATAATACTTAAAACATGGGTTGTTTGTAAACCCCAGCTTTATATTTATTTAAATATTTAAAATGGGTGGGAATCGAACTCACACTTTCAGCGGTACTAGATGCTGATTGCATAGGAGCAAATATAAAACCAAATGCAATATGATCATGTCTACAGCTGCCCCCACAATTGACGATATGGCAGCGGCGGTGGAATGGTTAGCGTGCTCGCATCGAGTGCGGTAGATCGTCGGTTCGAACTCGGATTGGCTCGAAAACAGAATAATGTGTCCGAGTGGGAAATGTCTATCCGCCAGTATATAGATGAAAAACTGATGAGTTGGCGTTAAGCAACAACCACTCATTCAATCACACACTCACAATTGGTGGCGTTATTCTAAAAGGATAAACTCATATTTTCTGAATATTTGATAATAAGTGATTAACGATGTTTTTTAAAACGAGAGGACTTTTCTCAGTCATCTCTCATCGAAGTCCTCGAGTTTTAAAAAACATCTTTAATTATTTTATCGCTATTTTGTATTCATAATTAAATAATTTTTGTTGAGATACTGACATTTTTTTTAAACACAATTACTAATTTATATCGTTAATCACTTATTATCAAGGATTTGGTAATGTGACGTCAATAAGTTATAACGTCATATTTAAATATTAGAAAACAGCGATAATACTGAAACGTTAGGGATAATTCAAAGTTAAGGGTATGATAGGTTTGTATGTATGTTGATATTATTCATCTTTGCTTTTCTTTTTAAGGTCACTCAAGCACATTTCATTTGTTGTTTCTCGCGTCCGTTACCGTTGTGCATTGAGTGCCAATTTTCGCGTGTGTGATGAATGAATGGACAATATGCTTTTATGAACACTGTTTCTATTTAAGGTACCGTGATTCGCGTTATTTCATATTGTATGTCATCATTATCATTGTGTATTTTGGGAATGTTAAGTACGAGTTCGTCCTCACTGTTTTTCCCCAACGTCAGACCCCAGACGTGTTCCATTCTTAGTTCGCCCGTTCCCTTTCTTGTCCCCGTTTCTTACCTCATTCATTAATTTACATAAGGGATATATATTGTAATCTTTGTCGCATAATGTTAAGAATATGTTCCGTTAAGCCCCTGTCCCTCATTTTATAAAGTACACAGCCTGTATAACTGGAGGCCGCCATATTTCGTATATTTACTTCCGCCGGCTATAATACGCATGAGCAGAATTTCAGAGTCCCGTTGCCATGGATGGGGGCACTCAACCAATGAAAATCATCGGAGGATCCCAAGGGGTAATATAAACCCCCGAGTCGTCTGCAAAAAGATAGATTGCGACCCGTTACCAGGGACTTTGGCCATTTTACCCTGTTGATAGATATTACCAGAGCGCTACAGCGCAATCTTTTCAACCCAAGACCAGGATAAGTGAATATTTACCTGTGTACGTTTCCCCCATAATATATAATCAATATTACTTGACCTGACTTGACCCAGATATATTTACTACGCCCAGTCCGTTTTACGCTAATGTTTACAAATAGCCGATAAAAGTACAAAAGGGGGGTCCCCGTTATTCTAAACGCTCTGGTGGGTTTTTATTATATTTATTCATGCTTGTTATCCAGTAATAAATTGTTATTGCTGTATTTAAGCAATTCTTGTCTTTTATTATACTATTTTACGATATATAACCAGTTGTCTTCAAGCTATGCTACCAATAGTTATGCTGTATTACCAACATCTTTAGCTTTTGTCCACGCCACCAGTGACAAATACTAGGGTTCGTAACCAGACCCTACGTACGCTACATTTTTGGTGGCAGCGGTGGGAGACGATTTTCCCTTCTTATTCTAGATAAAATATTTTTTTTATATTAAGTCAAATATGAGTGAGCATAAGTCATCAACTCATTCTGATAGCTCTCACAGTTCTCGTGCTGGCTCACCTGATCTGATATCATGGTCACTATCTGGAACAAATACACCCAGGGGTACTCCACAGCCAAATGGTCCATGTCAAGTTTTACAGGCTCAAATTAACATTGTATTTCAACAATTGGACAACACCAACAAAACTGTACAAAATTTAGGTGCTCATTTTGATCAACTAAGTGCTCATTTTGATCAATTCAGAGAAGAATTTGACCAGAAATTAGATAAACAGGCCAAACATTTCTCTAATATGGTCAGTAAACAAATAGAAAACCTATTTACCAGGCTTAATTCAAATGATAACCAGAGAAAAAATGATACTACATGTTGGTCCAGCAGCACTGATATTCCTAATGCACCTACCTGCATTACAATTGCACCAGGTTCTGTCAAAACCAGACAGGATACATTCATACCAATAGAACAAACAATGCCAAAATTACCTCAAACCAGTTCTGTTCTTACACCAGTAATGGGTAAGGTACTAAGCTTTATTGGTCAAACCAAAGCTCACAGCTATGATGGTAAAAACAGTTGGAATGATTATATGGTTCACTTTGAAACAGTAGCCAATTTGAATAATTGGTCTGGTAAGATCAAGGCCATGAAACCTATTGCTAGCATGCAAGATGCTGCTTTGAGTACCTTAGGGGACATTAATACCAATAGTCCACCTTCATATGCAGATTTAGTAAGTACACTGAGCAAAAGGTTTGAGCCAAAGAACCAAATGGAACTTTATAGGAACCAAATGGATGCCCGCGTAAGAAAGAAAGGTGAGAGTTTACCTGAACTTGTCCAAGATATAAAACGGCTTGTCCGCTTAGCATACCCCAATGCACAACAAGATGTACGGGATAGTTTAGCTCATAGAACCTTTAGGGATGCTCTGAATGACAGAGATTTAGCATTTGCAATATGTCAAGGTAATGTTGATACCATTGATGAAGCTCTGAATTTAGCCTTAAAATATGAGGCTTTTAATCAAAGTTACAGAAAACAAGCCTTGAGACAAGTCTTAAACAAAGACTCATCTGTACCTGAGCAGAATACCAATGCTCCGAGTAATTATTTTACTCATGATAGGAAAATTCAATGTAATTACTGTTCCAAATTTGGACATACCTCAAAAATATGCAGGAAACGTCAGAGAGATAACGATAGTTATCTAGCTGTAAGTAATAACCAGAATTCAAACAGAAGGTGGCAAAACTCTTATAGTTTTCAGCCTCAAAACCGAGAAAGAGAAACAATACCCCAGAACCAGGGAAACTTGTAGGCGCTGAAAATGGTGGTCAAATTTCAGGCGTCCATGTCAATGACAAGGGACCCAATATACTTAAAATGAAAAGTTGTAAGCATGATGGTTTATATGTAATGGTTGAAATTTATCAGCAAAGTTTACATTGTTTAGTGGATACAGGAGCCTCAATGAGTGTTTTACATTCAAAATTATACCAAAATTTACCTGTTCATAACAAGAACAAGCTTAAACCCTATGAAAATGAACTGAAAATGGCTGATGGAAGAAATGTCAGACCTCTTGGTACCATAAAATTACCCATAGTATTGGATGAACAAATTATTTGGCAAAACTTTGTTGTTGCAGAAATTGATATACCTGTTGTATTAGGTTATGACTTTATGTTTGAAAACAAATGTGTTATTGATATACCAAGTCAGTCCTTGGTTCTCAACACTCAGACCATTAAATGTGAGTTGGAAAGTCAGATACCAAGACTTTTTAAAATCTCTTTAGACCAAAGAGTGACCATACCCCCTAGAAGTGAGATAGCTTTACAGGCTAAACCACTGAAAAAATTACCATATGGTACAACCCTTATTATGGACACGACCAGTCCATCTTTGAAAAAGAAAGGCATTTTGGTGGCCAAAACCCTTTATAAAGTAGGCGAGGAAAAATTACCCCTACGTGTCATGAACGTCACAGATAAACCCCAAATACTGTACAAAAATACCTGTGCAGGAACTGCAGAAACCGTATTCCATGATGATATATTGGGTAGTATAAATGACCAAAATGTGTCTCATTACCAGAACACTTAGCTTTAGTAATAGATAAATGTAAAGGTAACTTAAATGAAAGTCAAAACCTTGCTGTTAAAGAGTTACTATTGAAAAACGCTGAAGCTTTTGCTAGTTCTAAAAATGACCTGGGATATACTGATATCATTCAGCATCAGATAAATACAGGACATGCATTACCAGTGAAGTAAAATCCTAGGCGAATACCTCTGTCCCTTAGGCAGGAAGTCAATGACGAATTACAAAGAATGATGGATGATAAAATCATTCGTCCCTCTATTTCACCCTGGAGTTCACCAATAGTTGTAGTCCGCAAACATGACAATTCAATACGTCTATGCATAGATTTTCGTCGCATTAATGAGTTAACAGTCAAAGATAGTTTTCCACTGCCCAGAATTGAGGATTGTTTAGATGCACTTAGGGGAAATACTTGGTTTTCAACACTGGATATTGCTAGTGGCTACCATCAAGTTGGTATGTCCCCTAGTGATTCCCCGAAAACAGCGTTTGTTACGAGTAAAGGGTTATTTGAATTTACCCGTATGCCTTTTGGTTTATGCAATGCTGGGGCAACCTTTTCCAGATTGATGGAATACATACTTTCAGGGTTACAATGGGAGACCTGTGTGGTATATCTGGATGATATAATTGTATTTTCAAAGTCTTTTGATGAACATATTTCCAGACTTGAAGCAGTATTTGCTAGAATGTGTAAAGCTGGGTTAAAAATTTCACCCAAAAAGTGTAATATATTTCAAAAACAAGTGCCATTTCTTGGTCATGTTGTAAATGCTGAAGGAATTTCCCCAGACCCAATTAAAATAGAAGCCATAAAGTCTTGGCCTATACCTACCACTGTCAAGGACGTCAGAAGTTTTCTGGGTACATGTTCCTATTATAGGAAATTTATAAAGGATTTTGCAAAAATTGCTCGTCCTCTGCACCGTCTCTCTGAGAAAAGCATGATTTTTAAATGGAACACTGAATGTGATGAGTCCTTTAAAATTTTGAAGGAGTGCTTGACCACAAGCCCTATTTTGACATACCCTTGTCTTGATAAAGAGTACATTGTAGACACAGATGCTTCAGCCTTTGGTGATGGTGCTGTGTTGTCACAAATTTCTGACCAAGGTAAAGAGTGTGTAATTGCATACTATAGCAGAGCACTTACCAAACCTGAACGACAATATTGTGTCACCAGGAGAGAATTATTAGCCATTGTTGCAGCGGTGAAGCATTTTCACCATTATTTATATGGTTGTATTTTTACTATCAGAACAGACATTGGGGCTCTGAATTGGTTACGTAATTTTAAGAACCCAGAAGGTCAATTAGCCCGTTGGCTTGAAGTCCTAGGTACGTATAACTATACAATTAAGCATAGGGCTGGCCTTAAACATTTGAATGCAGACGGTCTATCACGACGACCTTGCAATACATGTAAGCATTGCGACCAAAGATATGCAATAGAGGAAAAGTGTACAAATGATGACCACATTAGAGCACTCGACATTCTTAGAAATGGTGAGACTGAACAAACTCCTCTTTCAGTAAATTTGTTAGAGAGTAAATATAAAGATGAGTTAAGAAATGCTCAATTACAAGACCCTGTGTTAAAATTGGTATTAACATGGAAGGCAGCTGATGAAAAGCCAAAATGGGCAGAAATATCACATTTAAGCCAAGTCCATAAAACATACTGGTCCCAATATAATAGGTTGGTTGTTATTAATGAAATACTTCATAGGAAGTGGCTACCTACTTCTACTGATATTGGAACCAATTTTCAGTATGTTTTACCTAGTACATACCGAAACCAGGTATTGACCCTTTTACATAATGACCAATAAGCAGGCCATTTGGGTTTCAAACGTACCTTAGCCAGAGTAAAGGATATATTTTATTGGGCCAGTTTGCACTTGTCTGTTGAGAGATGGTGCAAACGTTGTAAAGAATGTCAAAAACGAAACCAACCAACACGTCGCCCTAAAGGACAAATGAAAACCTATGTAGTTGGTGAACCTTTAGAGAGAATTTCGTTAGATATTTTAGGTCCTGTAACCAGGACGCATACTGGTAACAAGTATATTTTAGTAGTTACTGATTATTTTACCAGATTTGCTGAGGCATATGGTTTGCCTGATATAGAAACCACCACTGTAGCAGATAACTTGCTTACTGAATGTATATGTAGGTATGGTCTACCCCTACAGATACACACCGACCAAGGTGCTCAATTTACATCTGACCTATTTGTTGAATTATGCAAAAGGTTAAGTATTTGCAAGACTAGAAATAGCCCATTTCATCCACAAAGTTCAGGACTTGTGGAAAGACTCAACGTACTATTGAGGACATGCTCAGTAAGTTTGTTCCCAAACACCAGAAAGACTGGGACAAATACCTACCATTCTTGATGTTGGTATACATGTCTTCTGTACACGAGACTCTAGGTGAGACCCCCTGTTTTATGATGATGGGCAGAGAAGCTACTTTACCAGTATACTTAATTTATGGAAGGTATAAAACACAAGAAAATGACTCGAAACTGTTGAAACTCTAATGAACCGTATAGAAAAGGTTCATGATGTTGTAAGAGGTAAGCTGGTGAGCGCCAGCGAACGTCAAAAACGACATTATGATTTGTCATGTACTTTCCCTAGGTTTAAAGTAAGTGATGGTGTCCTATTACAAGATACTAGAAAATATAAAGGGCTTTCTAAGAAATTCCAATTTAGATGGATAGGTCCCTTTACAGTCACCCATGTTATTTCTGACGTACTGTACAAGATTCAGGAGAAACCCAAAACAAAACCAAAAGTTATTCACGTGAATAGACTTAAACCTTACCAAGGCAAAATAAAGAGGTGGTACCAACCTCCTGGTGAACCTGCCCTAAATACCAGGGGTCGTTGTTTAAATAATACCCAATAGTATATTACCAAGTACAGACGGACCAGGACAGAATATAATATTTATATTTATACGTATACAGTGTATATTGATGTTATTGTTATATTTAATGAAAATGAAGCAGCAGATTTACTGTTTTATAAATTTATTATAAATGCATATTTGAGGGATCACATATTTTGAAGCGTGCAAGTATATCATGCTCATTTTAGTAAAATGACTCTTGACTCTTGAGTAGTTATCTTTATTGTTTTATGAACAGACATATATGAATATGAGGATACGTCATGAGAGATCTTCACATTCAAACTTATAACGAAGTTGTTTTACTATTGAAAGTCATGTGACCAGTGACTCCTAACTTAACGTTATTAATTGTTGTTTGAAATTATACATGCATTTTACGTTATACGACCAGTAACAAACATTTTAACTTTTACTCGTACCATACAAATAGATGACAGAATACCAAAAGAGATATTAATGTAGTAGTATCGTAATTTGCTAGTCTTATGACCAAAGACAAATGGTGTTCCGGAAACATACACGGAAAACTATTTATCTTGTCATGTAACCAATGATACAAAGCCTTTTCAATTGTTGGACATTCAAAATATTATCATAAACACACGAGTTATATGTCCATATTTATTATATTTTTCAGCATGGACAAAGTCTGGATAGACCAGTTTCAGGATTGTGGGAAAAGATCTCCCAATGCTTCCAAAAACTCAACAGGCATAGCAAGAGGGTCCATGGACCACGCTTGAAATGCAACTTTTGCTGGTGGAGCTGCCAGAGCCACCAGAGGCAGAAGCTCTTAGAACATGAACGGGCACATAACTACAGAGAAGGGTTTGGTCCAGCTGAAACTCCAGCATTTTCAGGGTCTGTGTCATCCGTCATAGTTCTCGTGACTTCAGCTACTGATTCTTCAACACCTCAATAGCATCTTATGTCTTCCATTCCTCCGTTCATACCACTGACACCTCTTGTCCTATCATTAACTGAGGAGGATCATCAGCTATCCATGCCGGACATTGCGGATTTACTTGGGATTGAGCCAGCCACACCATCGCCGCTCAAACGCCTCAGAGATTCACCAAATTTATCGCCATCCGTATCCATGCCGTCGGATCAGCTTTTCTCAAAATACCTGGCTTCACCTGACAATCGTGACAAGGATCCGTCATCCTATTCTCCATCAGACAAACCGTTCTTACATCCGTATCCAGAGTCACTTGTACCTGTTTCCTTAAGAAGTTCGTCTCTTGTGTCTACGTCACCACTTGTTCCGTTATTGTCACCAGTTTCCGTATCAACTCCGGTCCCAGTTTCGTCTCCGGTAGTTCCAGTTGTTCCAGTTTCATCTATCGGTCCAGTTTCGCCTACTGGTCCTGATTCATCAACCGGTAACACTATACCTGTTCAGGATGTTCCTTTGGATCTCTCATATACTTCTAAATATCGTGATCCGTTGGAGATTGATTGTAGGGTTCCAACCAATATTTGGAAAGTCATTCCTCTCGAACCCGTTACCAATTCTAGATCTTCTGTTCCTCTGTCTGCCGCTACCAGGTATGATCATCTGGCACATGACCCACGATTGTTCTTCGCTGGTGCTCCTTAAAGTTATTTGGAACATCCACTCGCTTCAACCCTACAGTCCACCATCAATCTCTGTCGTTAAAACCAGCAGGCTCGTTACCAGCGCCGTCTTTTACCAGTTGGCAACAGTACTATAGTAAAGGAGGAACGTTGTTACCTGCCGGACGGTACCATAATGGAGCTTCGCGATATATGGACTAAGGACATTACAAAAGAAGAGTAAGGGATTTTTTTTTAGTAGGCTGTTAAGTAAGTTTCATTTTAGCTAGGAGTCTTTTACTTTTTAGTTCGAGGACGAACTTTCCCGGGAAGGGGGGTAGTGCAACGTTAGGGATAATTCAAGGTTAAGGGTATGATAGGTTTGTATGTATGTTGATATTATTCATCTTTGCTTTTCTTTTTAAGGTCACTCAAGCACATTTCATTTGTTGTTTCTCGCGTCCGTTACCGTTGTGAATTGAGTGCCAATTTTCGCGTGTGTGATGAATGAACGGACAATATGCTTTTATGAACACTGTTTCTATTTCAGGTACCGTGATTCGCGTTATTTCATATTGTATGTAATCATTATCATTGTGTATTTTGGGAATGTTAAGTACGAGTTCGTCCTCACTGTTTTTCCCCAACGTCAGACCCCAGACGTGTTCCATTCTTAGTTCGCCCGTTCCCTTTCTTGTCCCCGTTTCTTACCTCATTCATTAATTTACATAAGGGATATATATTGTAATCTTCGTCGCATAATGTTAAGAATAGGTTCCGTTAATCCCCTGTCCCTCATTTTATAAAGTACACAGCCTGTATAACTGGAGGCCGCCATATTTCGTATATTTACTTCCGCCGGCTATAATACGCATGTGCAGAATTTCAGAGTCCCGTTACCATGGATGGGGACACTTAACCAATGAAAATCACCGGAGGACCCCAAGGGGTAATATAAACCCCCAGTCGTCGGCAAAAAGATAGATTGCGACCCGTTACCAGGGACTTTGGCCATTTTACCCTGTTGATAGATATTACCAGAGCGCTACAGCGCAATCTTTTCAACCCACGACCAGGATAAGTGAATATTTACCTGTGTACGTTTCCCCCGTAATATATAATCAATATTACTTGACCTGACTTGACCCAGATATATTTACTACGCCCAGTCCGTTTTACGCTAATGTTTACAAATAGCCGATAAAAGTACAAAAGGGGGGTCCCCGTTATTCTAAACGCTCTGGTGGGTTTTAATTATATTTATTCATGCTTGTTATCCAGTAATAAATTGTTATTGCTGTATTTAAGCAATTCTTGTCTTTTATTATACTATTTTACGATATATAACCAGTTGTCTTCAAGCTATGCTACCAATAGTTATGCGGTATTATCAACAGCTTTAGCTTTTGTCCACGCTACCAGTGACAAATACTAGGGTTCGTAACCAGACCCTACGTACGCTACAATACTACGTGCGTCCTTGACAACGCTTAGTTACTGGCGATAATTTTCCATCTCACTCTACTAGCGTGAGATTGGAAATTCTCAGATAGCGAGATCAAAGGAAAATATAGCAAAATAGCGATAATAAGTGATTAACGATGTTTTTTAAAACGAGAGGACTTTTCTCAGTCATCTCTCATCTCAGGGCTTCGCCCTTCGATGAGAGATGACTGAAAAACGTCCTCGACTTTTAAAAAACATTGTTAATTATTTTATCGCTATTTTGTATTCATAATTAAATAATTTGTGTTGAGATACTGACATTTTTTTAAACACAATTACTATTTTATATCGTTAAACAATTATTATCAAGGATTTGGTAATGCGACGTCATTAAGCAGAAGTTATAAGTCATATTAGAAAACAGCAGTAATACTACGTACGTGCGTCCTTGACAACGCTTAGTTACTGGCGATAATTTTCCATCTCACTCTACTAGCGTGAGATGGGAAATTCTCAGATAGCAAGATCAAAGGAAAACACCGCAAAATAGCGATAATGCATATTTTCGCTATTTTGCGGTGTTTTCCTTTGATCTTGTTATCTGAGAAAAGACAATCTCACATCGCTAAAAATAGGAACTGGTCTGTCCCAAAAGTGAGAAATTCCCATCTCACGCTAGTAGAGTGAGATGTAAAATTATCGCCAGTAACTAACCGTTGTCAAGGACACACGTACATAATATTATTGCTTTTTTCTAATATTATAGGATTAAACACTGTTTTTAAGGAAATTATCTATATATATAAACTCCGGCAACTCACTCACAAACTGAATAAAGTCCGAAGGACTTTATGTAAAATTTGTGAATGAGTGAGCTGCCGGAGTTTATGCATACATAATTTCCTAAAAACACAGTGTTTAATCCTTATAATTCTTATTCTTGGACATCGTGTTTCTTTTCTACGCTAAATACTATTAAAGAAATACCCAAGGAGAGTCTCAAAAAATGGACATACAATACACATGATTGTAAACTGAAAAAAATCCACGAAATGTTATTGACGACTTTTCAACATAACCAACATGACGTCATTGGCGTCATATGAAGACTTCCAGTTTGAAACGTAAAGATCAGACGTTATTTGACTTCGTGTACGCTTCAAGTTTGATACAATTTAACTAAAATAAGTGTTCAAGGTAAGCTTTTTAAATATTTTTGTGTATTGTTGTAAATATGACATGTAGAATTTCACATTTTCAAGATGGCAGATCCTTGTTAGTATCATTGCCCGTAGATTTATACGCGTGGAATGACCAGGGAAAAAAGTAGTCTGGTGAACGGAAATATCGATTTATAAATTATTTTTGAATGACGTAGAATAAGTGACGATATCCAATCGGATTACGAGTTATCGATAAATTCTAGTAAGAATAGAATAATGACGTTATCACTTCTGCTCAATGACATCACATTACCAAATCCTTGATAATAATTGATTCATGATATAAAATAGTAATTGTGTTGAAAAAAATGTCAGTATCTCAACAACAATTATTTAATTATGAATACAAAATAGCGATAAAATAATAAACGATGTTTTTTTTTTAAACTCAAGGACGTTTCTCAGTTTCTTCGCCCTTCGATGAGAGATGACTCAGAAAAGACCTCTCGTTTTAAAAAAAAACATCGTTAATCACTTGTTATAGTTACTGTTCTGTTTTTTATTACTTTCGTGCCATATACTGACCTTTATCACAATCTTTATCAGAATTGCATTGCTGATTATAGACAATACAGCGGATGTCTGGATTGATGGGTGGACATCCGGGTCTATCTCCCTGTAAGCCGAAATATTTGAATTCATTAAACATTATTGAAGCATTCATTCATGACTGGTTTGTAACTAGATTAACACGACGGATGTCACTAGTGAAGCAGGAACGGACTGCCCTTCCGGAGTACTTAAGTTCACCCCTGGTTTTTAGTGGGTTTCATGTTTATCTATCTTTGGTTTTGTGTGTATACTTTGTAGATCCTTGTTTGACCTTTTGTCCCTTTTCGTTTGGTCATTGTGGTGTCCGTCCTTCGATTTATGGATCCTGATTACCCCTTGGGTACTTTCAAACTCAATTCTTCTTACAGTTTCTCAAAGGAATTCTTTAACGATTTTTAAACGGCTAAAAACCACCTTTTAAAATTTCTTCCTTCGTAGAAAAGATATATTGCTCCGAAATGTACTTCACTTTTTTCATTGTATACCAAAGACAACATCTGTCAGGTGCAATGGTAAGCATTCTGAATTCGAGTGTAATAGATTCGGGTTCGATCCTCAATAGGGTCAGAGTCTGTGGTATTAAGGATTTAAGGCAAAGACTGATTGTCCCGGAATCAGTATAATGTGTCCGAGTGTAGTTCGGATAATGTGTCTGAGTGGAACAAATATTCTTGCAGAGGGAGTGTACTATCAAATATAATCTACCGAGGTGGTCTAGACATCATCATCATATCAACACATCAAAAAGTAACTTGTTCTGGCAATGATACAACTGAAAAATTGTTTACATGGATATAAACAACGATCGCGTAGCGCTTAACACTAATCAATCACTCGTCTGCCAATTTCACTTCCATAGCTAATCCATTACCTCTAAGGAAAATGGTTAACCGTGACGGAACATCTGTGTCCCAATTGTCGTAAACACTTTCCGATCTTTTTCTTATTCATGACTAATTACCGGGTCGTTGTAACTAGATTAGTATCACGGCTGCCATTAGTGGCGCAGGAACTGCTGACCTTTCCGGAGCACCTGAGTTCACCTCGATGTTTAGTGGGGTTCGTGTTACTCGATCTTTAGTTTTATGTGTATATTTTGTATATCGTTGTTTGTCCTTTTGTCCTTTTTGTTTTAGCCATAGAGTTGTCTGTCTTTGTTTGTCCTTTTGTCCTTTTTGTTTTAGCCATAGAGTTTTCTGTCGTTGTTTGTCCTTTTGTCCTTTTTGTTTTAGCCATAGAGTTGTCTGTCGTTGTTTGTCCTTTTGTCCTTTTTGTTTTAGCCATAGAGTTGTCTATCGTTGTTTGTCCTTTTGTTCTTTTTGTTTTAGCCATAGAGTTGTCTGTCGTTGTTTGTCCTTTTGTTCTTTTTGTTTTAGCCATAGAGTTGTCTGTCGTTGTTTCTCCTTTTGTTCTTTTTTTTTTAGCCATAGAGTTGTCTGTCGTTGTTTGTCCTTTTCTTCTTTTTGTTTTAGCCATAGAGTTGTCTGTCGTTGTTTGTCCTTTTGTCCTTTTTGTTTTAGCCATAGAGTTGTCTGTCGTTCTTTGATTCTTATTACCTCCCTTTGATATCTTCAAACTGTTCTTAATATTAAAAACAAAACTATTTCACTTTATGGAAAAGAAATAATATCAAAATGTATCTTACAATTATTGCGACTTTACAATTACATGATCCGCATTTTCCTGGACAACATTTCTGGTTATCTAAACAGAAATAATTAAAATACAAACAACAAATAACCATAACATTTTGATAAAGTCTCCCAATACCAGGAGGTCATCGGAATGAAATTAAAAAAAAACATAATGCCACACCGTCAGAACAGTTCCACAAA
>MJUT01056831.1:35250-52987 GCA_002080005.1 Gigantidas platifrons
CCCCCCCCAACAAACAGACCGCATTGGTGGTGTAATGGTTAGCGTGCTCGCATCGAGTGTTGTAGTGGGTTTGAGCCCTGATCGGGTCAATTCAAAGTCTATGAATAAGCTATTTGTTGTTTATCCGCTATGCACGAAGCATTAAGTAAATAGCATAAACTGGTTGGCTTGAAATCAAGATAATGTGTCAGAGTGGAGCTACATTTCTATCTGCGGACTATTATTTCAGTGAACAAGCACTATAAAAATATAATTTAGCGTGTTGTTGCAGAGTAAAGTGGACCTCATCATCATCACATTAATTCGCCATGATATAGCTGGGAATTTGCTGAGTTGGCGTTAGACAACAATTACTCACTCCCTTCCAAACAATAGGAATGTTCTCCAATCTCATTAGTGATGTCATATTCACTAATTTGCATGTCATTAAACAAATAATTGGTTGGCAGTAAAACAATAAAGTAATTGACATGAAAGTAAGCAATTTTTAAACTTTTATAACTTTTTTATTTCCAAACCAATGTTTGTTCTGTTAATTGTTTTAGAGATTTAAGAAAATTCGTATTCTTTCTGTCAGTTTACATTTTTTCATTTTGATATGATAAATTCATAATTCTAATATGGAATAATGCATTTTTACGCTTTAAAACTAAATAAAACAAGATCGAATTTCCAATCTTTTTATTCTGTATATTTTTATCAAACCTTCGATGTGAATTAATTATTGCTATATAATTTTCATTTCTGAAAGAATTATTAAATTATCGTAAATAACAAAATAATAATGACAATTTAAAGTTGAGCCTTCATTGAAAGACAATAGAAATTTTTGATTTCCTGCCAACCACACAGGTAAATTCTCAAGGCTGTGACATCACGGAGAATATCCCTATATACATGCGCATTCACTCTCGTGCCTTGACGCAAGCACATATGTAAGAAACTGGGGACGGAGGAGGGGGTTAAACTAGTTTATTGGCCTATTCGATATGAAAGTTGAAGTTGTTTTGGTTCTTGTGACGGACTACCATACCATAGAGTGTATATTGTTACAGATTACCCATGATGTATATGAGTTAACAATAACACCTCTTTGATGCCGAAAATAATTCTCTAAAATGAGCGGTTAGAATTAGACACAGAAGATGTCCTACATGATAGTTAAAGATAAATATTATATAAAGTCATTATGAAAAGAAAGTTTAAACACTCATGGTCAACAGCTTCGCCAACATCAACAATACGAACTACTACTTCTAACCTCTAACCTCTAACCTCAAATCATCGAACAAAAAAGACGAACTACTACCTCTAACCTCTAACCTCAAATCACCGAACAAAAAAGACGAACTACTACCTCTAACCTCTAACCTCAAATCATTGAACAAAAAAGACCGTGTCGTTACTTGGAACAGGCACAAAAAAAATGAAGTGATTAAACCAATTCATGGGATCCATAACCATCCCTTGATAACATAATGGATCTCCAACACAATACAAATATAAACAAACGATCAAAATAACCTGTACAGATTCTCTTCCACTCATAGTTTTTCCAACTCCTCTTTATATGTGAGGAGCCGTCGTGGTCGTGCGTTCCAACACCGTTGATAGTGAGGTGTACTCGATAAAACATTACGTGATAAAGTTTGTTAGTGAATAGCGACTGGACGATGGTTCTCTCTAGGTATTCCGGTTTCCTTCACCAATAAAACTACGATACATACTGAAATATTGTTGAAAGTGGCGTTAAGCACCATGACCGTAAATCCCCCACCCGCACACCCACTGTCCCTGATGGTCAACAGTTTCGACAATATCAACAAAACGGACAACGACCTATATCTTCAAATCATTGAACACAAAAAAGACCATGAGTTTTGCTGATGGAATCAGTTGTCGATTTCACAAAAAGTCGTAAGTCTAAGATCAGTCCTAAGTGTGAATTTCAATCAATCAAAAGCTTGGAAATCACACTTACGATAACACTTACGATTAATCTTAGACTTACGACTTTTTGTGAAATCGACCCCAGGTCATTACTTGAAACAGCCACAGAAATATGCGGCGATTAATTCATATCATAGATCCCAACCAACCATTTGATAACTGGATCTTCAAGACATTACAAATATATAAACAGGCGATGAAAAAGACACTGAACAGATTCCCTTCCTCTAATAATGTTAGAATTCACATCTTTATACACAGGTTCCGTCGCGTTCGTCATCGTATGGTAGTTGGGTTTACAACTACCTGTGTAATGAGTGTATATTACCATTAAAGCTGTGAGTTTTAACCTCGTTCATGGCGAGATGTACTCGATACAACATTGTTATAAAGATTGTTAGTGAAAATTTTGCGACAGTTCTGTGGTTTTCTCCGGGTATTCCGATTTCCTCCACCAATAAAACTACAATATATATATTGAAAGTGGTGTTAAACACCAAAATTAAACCAAACAATCTGTATATGCACAATATACAGTACGTACCTTCAGGACACTCAGAATCTGTCTTACAGTGTGAGTTCACGTCATAGCAGTCTTTGGTAAAATCTTTAATGGCTAGACATACCACGGGTCTAGGTGTTTCAACCTGTATAATATATGTAAGGGATGGTTAATGGTGTTTAGCGTCACATTCAATAATATTTCAGCTATTTCGTGGCGGTAATGTAAGGGTTGATCATACATGTGCAAAAATATTATTCTGAGTACTGGAATTTAGTCAACCCAACACTGTAAGACGTATGCCCTAGTATTCCGGGTCTATGTGTTTCAACCTGTATTATATATGTAAGGCATGGTTAATGGTGTTTAACGCCACTTTCAACAATAAAGTCAAACCTGTATTAAAAGGTCACATTTGGGAGAAAGAAAAAGTGACATTATAGGACAGGTGATCTCTTATAGGAGATTCAATCCATATGACATTTTTGATAACAGTGTATTTCTATCACTTCTTGTTATGTTATTAATATATGTATACCAAGAGTATACGTTCTGGGAATCTAGTATCTTGTAATCTTCAACAGATTCCATTAGTAAAGGTTTTATACAATTGTTATAGTGTAATCAATCAAAACACAAGAGTAGTTCTAGATTTTAGGTGGTACCATATACTTCAGGTAAAATTTGATCTACTAGTTTATTTTTAATTTTTTTGGCAGTGTGTTTGAATGTATCCACTGTAATAAATATCAAAATTGTAGCAAATTCCAACCAACACTGGCAACAGATTCAGAGCTATAAATTCACTAGCCACATAACAGCTTTTCTTTCTGTGGTTTTGATCACCGAGATGCTTCAAATCTGCATACAAACATCATATGATCAAAACGTTCAACTGATTTTAAAGAGTTATATCCCTGTAGTGTTAGGTACCACCTTAACTTTAACATAATTTTATTGAAATTGGTGGAGGTCATGTTGCTCATCTTTATAATCTTTTTGTGTTGTCCTTATATGTGCATATACGTTCAGAGTACCGTGTTGTGATGTCCGTTGCGATTTCCGTATAAAAGCGATGTTCGCTTCGTCATTACCTCCAATTGTTTGTAGGAGGGCTCATGTCTTACTTAAGTTATTTGTGCTTGCTTTCCGCATGGCGGAGTCCGACAGATATTATGTTGTTGTTGGTTTTTTGGCTTGTCCTTCTTCATCTTGTGTTGCCAGTTTCTCTGCATTGTCCATCTTTGATTGCTCCTTCGGTATTCTCTAACGTTTATTTGCCAGTTTGTCTGCATTGTTCATTTTTGATTGCTCTTCGGTATTCTCTAACGTTTATTTGCCAGTTTCTCTGCATTGTCTATCTTTGATTGCTCCTTCGGTATTCTCTACCGTTTATTTGCCAGTTTCTCTGCATTGTTCATTTTTGATTGCCCTTCGGTATTCTCTAACGTTTATTTGCCAGTTTCTCTGCATTGTCCATTTTTTATTGCCCTTCGGTATTCTCTAACGTTTATTTGCCAGTTTCTCTGCATTGTTCATTTTCGATTCCCCTTCGGTATTCTCTAACGTTTATTTGCCAGTTTCTCTGCATTGTCCATTTTTGATTGCCCCTTCGGTATTCTCTAACGTTTATTTGCCAGTTTCTCTGCATTGTCCATTTTTGATTGCACTTCGGTATTCTCTAACGTTTATTTGCCAGTTTCTCTGCATTGTCCATTTTTGATTGCCCTTCGGTATTCTCTAACGTTTATTTGTCACTTTCTCTGCATTGTTCATTTTCGATTGCCCTTCGGTATTCTCTAACGTTTATTTGTCAGTTTATCTGGATTGTCCATTTTTGATTGCTCTTCGGTATTCTCTAACGTTTATTTATCTGTTTCTGTGGATTGTCCATTTTTGATTGCCCCTTCAGTATTCTCTAACGTTTATTTGCCAGTTTCTCTGCATTGTCCATTTTTGATTGCTCCTTCGGTAATATCTAAGATTTATTTACTGATGGCAATCCCAGACGAGCGGTTTGATTTGGTTAACACTTTGATAAATGTACTTTTTACAAAGAGGATTTTATCTGTAAGACTACAAGAGTCTATATATTTGTTACTATGTTTTGACCAAATGTTTGCTCTGAAAAATAAAGTCCATTATACAAGCTTCTACATTGTAAGATAAAATAGTTCTAATTAATTTATCAAATAGATTGCAATCTATTATCAGCGGCACAAAGGCCTATAACTGCCAGTCGAGAATATAAAACCTTTTTTTAGACGTTATGGTTAAATAGTTAATGGTGCATTTAAATAAGCGTAAGCGAATACCGAAGGGACAATCAATAAGGGACAATCCAGAAAACTGGAAACATAGGGCATACAAGACAACAACAACAACAACAACAACAACAACAACAACAACAACAACAACAACAACAACAACAACAACAACAACAACAACAACAAAACACAGAACACAATATATGTTGGACACTACTATACGCAACCAAACAGAAATAACGTAAATAAGACATAAGTCCTCCTACAAATTAGTGGAGGTATGGACAAAGTGAACAAACAGAAATAACGTAAATAAGACATAAGTTCTCCTACAAACTAGTGGAGGTATGGACAAAGTGAACATCATTTCGATGCGGAAATCGTAACGGACAAAACACAGAACACAGAAATCGTAACGGACAAAACACAGAACACAGAAATCGTAACGGACAAAACACAGAACACAGATATCGTAACGGACAAAACACAGAACACAGAAATCGTAACGGACAAAACACAGAACACAGAAATCGTAACGGACAAAACACAGAAATCGTAACGGACAAAACACAGAAATCGTAACGGACATCACATCACGGAACTCATAATGTACACATAATAGGACAAGAAACAAACAAACAAAAAAATAATATAAAAAAAAACACGGACCTATAACCAGAACAGTACCAAGATATGTGTATTCTGTCACATTATCAATACATTTATTTTGTATTTGTTAAATGTGTTTTTCAACCTTCGCTTTATATGTATAACGATATATCTTGGTCAAATAGATCTCTATCTTTCTTTTAAGAAAATCAGTAAATTTACATCACGAGCTTTAAATTGAAGTAGGTCGTAATAAAAATATACCGAAAGAGGAATAGGTCTGTATTAGATGTAAAAACGATATTGATGATGAGTGCCATTTCTTTCTTCATTGTCAAATGAATACAAAAATAAATTGTTAATTACACAGATTTTTCCCTTTTGTACGCGCTGATGAGACATATCAAAAAGAAACTTATTTTTCATTGTAGGACCTTCAATGATGTTTTCGATTTTTCATGTGACGTCACAACTTCTTTCACTTAGAAATGTCAGTATTGCACGGGCATCTGGAAGAAATAACCTTATAACCTTATAGTTATGAATAAAATATGTATGTCCACGGAGAAGTGTAACCGGATAAGATGATTTTTTTTTCTACAGACCTACGAAAGGTTTGTGGTTTGTATTTTAGTGTCTTTCACCAATATAGGAATGAAATATTATTGAAAGTGGTGCTAAACACCAAAATCCTAATCCATTATGTACAGGTGATATTACTATGACAAACTTTATATTCGTGGGAAGCACATTTTAGAGTACACCATGTGTCAGCTATTATACCAAGAACAGCCAGCAGATACGAAAGGGGTAATCGGAAAACGTAAATCGAAGAATGAAAAGACAATGCCATGGCCAAATGAAAAACGACAAAACGACAAACATTGATCTACAAAACCAACAGAGAAAGATAAAGATTGAACAACGCGAACATCACAAATATTCGGTGGTGTACTCATATGCTCTGGAAGCAGTTCCGGATTTAGGACAAATGAGGCCCTGTGCTAGTTAAATTATGAGGCCCCTTACTTGGGCCCTGAAGGAGGTAGACCCGATAGGCCTACACAGGCAGTCAACTCTATTATTATGGCTGGGGTCGCTCCGAAACAGAACGCCTTCATATTTAAAATTGATCCACATAAGCAAAAATCCACAATATTTTTTTTTGTTGGCAGGAAGATGGGTCCCCTGGGCAACCGAGCCCTGTACTTAAGCACAATGATAAATCCGGCACTGTCTAGAATACTATGTAGATTTCGCATAAGTTCACATCATTTAAGAGTGGAAACAGAGAGGCATAAAACTAATTATATAGAAAGGTCACAGAGGATATGCAAGTTTTGTTCACAGAATGATATTGAAGATGAACCTCATTTTCTAATAAAATTTGCTTTTTATAATGGTTTACGTGAGGAATTATATACTAAAATTCAAAATTATTGTAAATCTTTTTTTTATCAAATTAGATAATAAATCCAAATGTATATGGTTAATGACCACTGAAAATACATTATTAGTTGAAAATTTAGGTCATTTTCTTATTCAAAGCTTTAAATTGAGATCAAAAAATATTTCTGATGGATGAGGTTCTTCATGATAGATTGATATTAAATAATGTGTAAGATCATGTCATATAATTGTGAACAGTGAGTGTTATATATATATATGGAGAAAACATTTTTATACATGTAATTGTACATGTAGACATATTATTATTATATTATATTATCTGTATGTGTAGCTCCTCAAGACCTTCCATTAATTATTATTATTGTATTTTATATACATATTTGTTAGTTCTACATTCCTAGGAGGGAATCAGCCTCCTACATTTCCTTAAGTTTCTAATCTTGAACAAAGGGGATTAATCCATGAAATATATAACGGTTGCTGTTTTTATATATATATATATTTTTTTTTATCTCCCTTGGGTGCCTGCTTCCCTCCTAGTAAATCGTTATTATAATTCATCAATTTAATTTGTATTATGTATTATAATCATTGTAATTGTTCCAGACCATACGCGTATTTGGACCGTACGCGTACGGTCCGGACCATATGCGTATTTTTTCAAAATACCTATACGGTCGGACCATACGCGTACGGTCTGCCTAGTTTTAAGAGATTATCGAGGCTTCAAAAATATTTTTCAGATCAACGTTATTCGAATCTAAAATTTGTTAAAAAAAAGTTAATTATCGCAGTTGTACAATTCAGAAATAAGTATAATTTAATCTATTACAAACTTACATGTCTTGAATTTAGCATGTTCGTAATAAGTGAATTCTGCTCACTCGCAGTTAACAAAATAGTTTGAAATTGAATAAAGTTTTTAAAGTAATCGCCAGTAAACAGAACGTGGGAAGAAACATTTGACTCATCTTTAGGTCGAATACATGTTTGACACAGACGGAGACTTAAAGACTGGAACTGAGACCGACTCACAGACAGAAACTGAGACCGACTCACAGACAGAAACCGAGACTAACTCGCAGACAGAAATCGAAATGGATTCACATACCGATGAACAGACAGCTTCACAGACACGAACTGTAACTGACGCACAAATTGAGCCTGGCAGTGCCCGCGGGGATTCGATGGTCGACTTAGCTGCTCACAGACTAATGTGTTTTCCGTTATGGCTGACGTACATGTACAGCCGACCCGAAAACGAAGACGAACTGAAACGACCGAAATATCTACTGAGACTTACGATGTTACAGATTACAGACATATACAGGATGAACTCATGGCAGTTGATGACTTTATGGTACTGAACGACATTATAGTTGACCCTACTGACGACAGAAACTGTACCGTGAAAACAGACGACGGACAAATTACAACTCACGACAGGATAAGACAGATGTTGGACAGAAATTATAAAAACAATCTGTAGAAAATACGATGAGAAAATATAAGAAAGTGTCAAAGTCTAATGCAAAAATTGAAAAGGGTAGTTTTGTAACCGTAAGAATACCTATTGTTGATGGGGCATCTGGTGATCTACCACGATCATTGTTTAGGGTTGATGATATTATTGGTAAAGATGCAAGTTTTTACAAATTATCATGTGAATTTGATCTGTTAAATTCGTTATGATATGGGTGATATAGAACTTTTGACACGTAAGGTTGAAACTTCTCATTGGAAAAAAGAAGACATTTCTCTGCATGCTGCTGCAAAACAAGCAAGTTTTTCTCTTGCAAGCAAAAGATGTAAATACAAGGGAACATGCATGAACAAAACATGTAAGTGTAGAAAGTCCGGCGTTCCTTGTAGTAGCAAGTGTCACTCTTGGCGTGCATGCGAAAATGTGATTCAGGTAGACAATTAAAATTGCATTATAGTTCAAAAACTGTTTACTTTTTATGAGGTGATGGTGTTTTGTTTAAAGTAATAATAATTATGATAAATGTAATTTGTAAAACCCAATAAAAGTTTATGATATAATGTTAGTATTGAAAAAAACCCATATGGTCTAAATACCAGTATGGTCCAGCTCGTACTAGACCGTATACTCATACGGTCGGACCGTACGCGTACGGTCGGACCATACGCGTACGGTCGGACCGTACGAGTATACTCATACCGTCCGGACCGTACGCGTACGGTCCAAATACGCGTATGGTCTGGAACATAATCATTGTATGAAATTTATAAACCCGCAAGGGTCCTTAATTGGATTTCACAGTCACAGCAGGTTCTTCAACAACAAGTGTAACTCATACCCCAAAATGAGTGTGACACACAATTATTATCAGGCTAGACGAAGTTGTTTTAAGGGTAATCCTTGACTGACTGTTTGGTGTGATCATGTTCTTTTTCATATAATGAGTATCAGTATATATTTACCAAATAAATCATCCACTATGTTGCTCACTTAGAACTTGCTGATAGTTCCACCTACGTACGTGCAACATTCGGTCTTAGGTCGATGTCTGGAAAACTTAACACTTGAGATATGTCTCCGGTTATGTTGCTCAACGCCACGATATGGGGATGTGGTGAGATATAAAAAGATCGAAAGAAACAAGCTTCTGTTAGTATTTGGCACAATTATGTTCATGTGAACGCTAGTATAAATACCCTCTAATTCACAATCTGAATCTGTTTCACATTGGTTTTCCGGACGTTGGTAGCTGCATAGCCTAGCAATCGCTGGAGTTTGTGGACACTCATAACTATGCGTCTACAAACAATAAAAGAGTATATAGATTCATGGTAAAAGTAAGAAGTGAGTGAGTGAGTGAGGATTTATCTAGGTATATCATAGAGAGAGAGAGCAAGTTACTTTTTGATGAGATAGTGTTATAGGAGAAGAGTTAGAAGATACCAATAGTAAAGGACAGACAATACAATAGAAAAATAACAAAAGGACAAACAACTCTCTACAAAACACTACACCTAAACAGATCGAGTCAAAGGAACCCAATTAAAACCGGGAGTGAACCCAGGTGCTCCGGTAGGCTAAGCAGTTCCTGCTTAATTGTGGCACTCGTTGTTTATGTTTTGGACTGGACCAACAACCTTAGTTTAAACAACTCACAGACATAACAATCTACAGGTAGACAAATTGCTGTCGCCTTTATTCATAATTGCTGTGTGCTTAACAGAGAAGCAACACATCAATCTCAATTTTCTGGACTGGATTTCTTGAAGTAAGTGTGTGTGTGTGTGCGTACGCGTGCGCGTGCGGGTGTGGGTGTGGGTGGGTGTGCGCGTGCGCGTGTGCGTGTGTGTGTGCGTGTGCGTGTGTTGGTGTGGGTGGGTGTGCGCGTGCGTGCGTGTGTGTGTGGGTGTGTGGGGGGGAGGGAGGGTGGGCGTACGTGGGTGTGTGTGACAGGTAATCATCTTATTTTATTGTTTCATTTGTACAAGTTCTAAAATGGAGAATATCAGAATGTTATTTTGGGCTAAAATATACAATTACTGTCTTTTGATGAGGCAAATGTGACTTTTGAAAACATGATATTCATTGAACACAGTAACTATTACACCACCGATGCTGTTCCCCATATATATCAAGGCGGGAACAAGCTAACTATTACATCACCAATGCTGTTCGCCATATATATTAAGGCGGGAACAAGCTAACTATTACACCACCGATGCTGTTCCCCATATATATCAAGGTGGGTACAAGTTAACTATTACACCACCGATGCTGTTCCCCATATATATCAAGGCGGGAACAAGCTAACTATTACACCACTGATGCTGTTCCCTATATATCAAGGTGGGAACAAGCTAACTATTACACCACCGATGCTGTTCCCCATATATATCAAGGTGGGTACAAGTTAACTATTACACCACCGATGCTGTTCCCCATATATGAAGGCGGGAACAAGTTAACTATTACACCACTGATGCTGTTCCCCATATATGAAGGCTGGAACAAGTTAACTATTACACCACTGATGCTGTTCCCCATATATGAAGGCGGGAACAAGTTAACTATTACACCACTGATGCTGTTCCCCATATATCAAGGCGGGAACAAGCTAACTATTACACCACTGATGCTGTTCCCTATATATATCAAGGCGGGAACAAGCTAACTATTACACCACCGATGCTGTTCCCCATATATATCAAGGTGGGTACAAGTTAACTATTACACCACCGATGCTGTTCCCATATATCAAGGCGGGAACAAGTTAACTATTACACCACCGATGCTGTTCCCCATATATACCAAGGCGGGAACAAGCTAACTATTACACCACCGATGCGGTTCCCCATATATATCAAGGTGGGAACAAGCTAACTATTACACCACCGATGCGGTTCCCCATATATCAAGGTGGGAAGAAGTTAACTATTACACCACCGATGCGGTTCCCCAGATATCAAGGCGGGAACCAGTTGTATTACATTTTGATGGGATGGTAATGATGTCCACTTTGTACTGGTGCTGTTCCCCATATATCAAAGCGGGAACCAGTTGTATTACATTTCGCTGAGATGGTCATGATGTCCACTTTGTACTGAGTTGGATTGTAATAGCAATAACTCACTAAACAACAGTTGCCGGTAGAGATGTCTCTCCACTCTAACATCACATCTTGTCAGTACACCTTCTGTGCTTAGCAAAGAGACAGCAAATGCCAACTTTTTATTGTTTGTGTGAACTGACCGCGGGGATCGAACCCACGGTATACCCCAATCGAGACAAGTTCGCTATCCGTTGCATCTCTGATGCAGTATATTGTTTGTTTGTTTGTTTGTTTGATGGTGTTTAACACCATTTTCAACAATATTTCAGCTATATCGTGGCGGTAAGTTTTATTGGTGGAGGAAACCGGAGGACCCGGAGGAAACCACCGACCTGTCACAATTTACGGCCAACTTTATTACGTAATGTTGTACACCTCGCCCTGATCGAGATTCGAACTCACAACATGCAGTGATGATAGACACTGATTGCATAGGTAGTTGTAAATCCAACTACAATACAATCACGGTCACGATGACCCTTCCAATGCAGTATATTAATGTCCAGATTATTTACAAAGCATGGGCCCAATAAGGCCTAAAATCACTGTAATGATTAATGAATGGGGTTTCATGCTGAGGGAATAAATGAATGAGAGGATGTTTATTCAAACCTCGACTGCTACCATCTGGTACCCAATTTTACAAAGTGATCCCCGCGAGTCAGTGTGTAAAATGTTTGAAGATTACAAAGGAGTCAGCAGAAGCCGTAAAGAAAAGGTACAATGATCTACAAAACACTACACAAACAACTAATAATTGAGTAACACGAACCCACACTAAAACAGAGGGTGAACTCAGGTGCTCCGGAAGGGTAGGCAGTTCCTGCTTACTAATGCAAAATTGTATATAGAGATATTAATAACGGGTTATTACAGTTCTGTTTATTAATATTTATACACCTGATTTTCTAATTAATGGGCGTTACGTGGGGCGTAAGCATAAGTTACATACTAGATGTTGGCCACAGTTCTGTGCTAATTACTTTTTTCAAATACTCAAGAGTATTATCTTTTTACATGATGTTATTCCTGGATTAGTTTGTGTGTACTTGTGTACCCTATATAATTCCCTAACAGTGCATGGGGCATTGCAAGTGTGGAATGGGTCAGTCTACATATAACGTTAGGTAACGACCATTTAGCATTTACGGAGGGGGTGGAGGTTGATGTGTGCTATGTTTTAACAGAAAAATAAATCCTTTCGTCATAATATTTTCTCTCTCGCCTCCTTTGAAGCTAAATTGTAATTTTTGTGCAAGAGGCGTAGCTTTCCTGATACACGAGACACTCATTCGTATTCTGTGCTAAATATTAGTTGTGCATTTGAGTATTCCTTCACAATTAAAGGACATTCGTTTTTGAGGATTTCCCAACGCTCTTTGACATTATGCAATACCTAATAATATATGTACTTTTGACTTTAGCTCATGATAAAACCCAAAGTAAATGACCTGCTTTGGTTTATGGTGTTTAATGCCACTTTCAACAATATTTCGGTTACACGTGGGGGTCAATTTTACTGGTGTAGGAAACTGGAGTACCCGGAGAAAACCACCGACCTGTCGTAAGTCACTGACAATCTTAATGTTGTATCGAGTACACTTCGCCATGAACGGGGTTCGAACTCAGAAAGTTAGTGGTGATAGGCACTAATTACATAGGTAGTTGTAAATCCAACTACCATACGATCAAGACCATATATGTAGTAGGTTATGTTTAACACTCTTTGACATAATGCAATGTGAAGTGATTGTACTTTTGACTTTAACTCGTGAATAAAAAGAACAAAGTAATGACCTGTAATCTGATTGAATCAAGGACTCGCCTTAAAGGTCTCGTCTGATATATCATCACGATAAAGTAAAACAAAACAATTAAGGTCGTTGTTCTTCACGCCGAATATTTCGTTTACTATTACGATTGATTGATTGATTGATTGATTGATTGATTGATTGATTGATTGATTGATTGATTGATTGATTGATTGATTGATTGGCGCTTAACGTCAGTCAACTTTAGCAATATTTCAGCTATATCGTGGCGTGGTTTCCTAGTACGTAGATGCTTCTGAGCTAAGTACAAAGTTACATGTACTTTTAACTCTCATGAATGCATTTTATATCAGCCTGTGAAAAATAACAACAATTTACGTGCGGTGTAATAAGAGAGGATTAACACATTTCGTTGTCGTCACGATGTACATACACGCGGAATTTTCTGGTATAAGCAAGATAAATGAAAAAACAATTTGATTAAACTATGTAACAGTAATAACATGATCACTGCCTTTGGCCACAAAGTCAACATAACGCGCATTTTATGGTTAAATTGAACATATTATCATTTCATCAGAGTATATTCCAGTTTATATAAATTTCATAAAAAAAAAAGAAGTATAGTGCCCATTGGAATTGCAGTAGTGGTTTATACAATTGTTTTCTAAATGTGTAGCGAGTTCGAATCCCGCACAGGCGAGGTATACACGATACAACATTGTGTGAACAAGTGATTTGAGACAGGTCGGTGGTTTTCTCCGAGCACTCCGGTTTCCTCCATCAATAAAACTGACCTCCACGATGTAACTGACATATTGTGTAGAATAATTTTAGAGGTCATTCCATTTATGATAATTTGATATAAAAAAAGCAAAAAGCCTGAAAATGCAAAATTCAAATAAAAACAAGAATATTGATCGATTGATTGATGTTTAACACCAACTTTAGCAGTAATTCAGCCATATCGTGGAGAGAACACATTTTATATTAAATTAAAACAAAAAGAATATAATATAATATAAAATAAAAGAAAATAAGAAAATAACTAATTGTATTATATAGATAGGTGTGAATTATGGGGATTTATCCGTGAAATACATTCCGGTATTTCACATGTGAAATATCAGTTTTTTCCCGACGGAACTACTTTTGCAAAACTATAAGTGTGGTGGTTACGTCCCTTGTTGTGCAACGGTGAATACACATACGATTGTAAGCTGAACAAATTCGGCGAAATGTTATTGATGACTTTGGCACATAGCCAAGATGACGTCATTGACGTCATATGAAGACTTGCAGTTTGAAACGTAAAGATTAGACGCTATTTGGCTTCGTATACGCTTCAATTGTGATTTAATTTAACTAAAATAAGCTTTCAAGGTAAGCATTTTAATTATTTTTGGACATTGTTGTAAATATGAAAAATAGGATTTCACATTTTCAAGATGGCAGATTCTTCCAACTGAACCCTCTAGTATCATTGCTTGTAGATTCACACGCGTGCAATCAAATATACAAACAAACAAAATAATAAATAAGAAATTTTGAAAGTCTATATAATAAACAGTATAGCTAAATCATACATTTTGAATATCAAAATAAGACCACTTGTGACCGAATACGCATTAACGATTAAATTCGTGGACGGAACAAGTTTCGCCCACTCGTTTAATCCTAATGCGTACTTCGGTCACTCGTGGTCTTATTTTGATATTCAAAATCTACAATTAGTTATACTATATGTATTACTGCAAAAATATGGAATAAAGAACTACTTACATGAACGAACTGACAAAGACAGCCAAACAGGACGAAAACAATCGGCAACATTTTCACGTCCTTCCGTAAAATATATATTATTTTATATTTTTGTATAAAGTCGATAATTTGATGCCGTTTTATAATACTATATTAAGAAATAGAAATAACAAAAGATCAAATTTCTCGAAGGTAGAGACACAATTTATACGTCTTGAATGTGTTGTTCAATAAGATTGAATGCTCTTTAGATGTGTGTTTGTTAACTGTAGAGACACAATTTATACGTCTTGAATGTGTTGTTCAATAAGACTGAATGCCCTTTAGATGTGTGTTTGTTAACTGTAGAGACACAATTTATACGTCTTGAATGTGTTGTTCAATAAGATTGAATGCTCTTTAGATGTGTGTTTGTTAAATGTAGAGACACAATTTATACGTCTTGAATGTGTTGTTCAATAAGATTGAATGCTCTTTAGATGTGTGTTTATTAAATGTAGAGACACAATTTATACGTCTGGAATGTGTCGTTCAATAAGATTGAATGCTCTTTAGATGTGTGTTTGTTAACTGTAGAGACACAATTTATACGTCTTGAATGTGTCGTTCAATAAGATTGAATGCTCTTTAGATGTGTGTTTATTAAATGTAACATCTTGATACGAAGCGTTAACTCGACTTGTAAATCATGTAATTGTTTGACGCAAACATGTAAATATGTGGTTGTATTTATTTACAGCATAATCTATTTTAAAAATATGTAAATAAGTGGTTATTTTTTTTTAAATATCGAGTTGTGTACTTGATAAAACAATATGTGATAAAGTTTGTCAATGACTTGTGGGAGGTCAGTGGTTTTCTTCCGGGTACTCTGATATCCTCCACCAATAAAGCTGACCACCACGACGATATATAACTGAAATATTGTGGAAAGTGATTTTAAACACCATAAATCAACCATAAAAACTATTTTTATTATCGCGTTAGAGACATAATACATGTACATGTTTTCAAGATTTTTGATTTTTTTTTTTTTTCATCTAATTAAGTTTCCCAGTTGGTTATCAGATACCGTAAACAAAGAGACAGACAAACAACGACAGACAAAACACTACACAGAAAGCAAAAGAATAAGCAGAAGAACTCCTCTAAAAACCCGAGGTGAAATGGTATGCTCTGGATTGGTTGGCAGTTCCTGCTCCAACAGTAGCACCCGACATGCTACCTTTGCTACAAACTTGGTGATTAGTCAATAGGTTTGATAGGACATTCACCAGCACAGTAGGTCTATAAAAAGAGTTTGAAGATACCGAAGGGTAATCAGAATCTGTATATCAAAGAAGAACAGACAACAAAATGGTCAAAAGAAAAAGTACAAAAGGACAAACAACGAAACATACACATACAACTAAAGATCGAGCAACACGAACTCCACTCAAATCCAGGGTGAACTTAGGTGCTCCTGAAGGGTAGGCAGTTCCTGCTTCACTAGTGGTGCCCATCGTGTTAATCTAGTTACAAACCCGATGATAAGTCATGAACGAGGAAAGTTAAAAAAGAAAGCTTAATTGTTCAGTGTTGTCAACAGTTCTACCAATATCAACAGTACTAGTAACTACTTCTCTCCTGAATTCAGGACCATGATGTAACCAATAGAAATCATGGGGTTAGAATATGACTAACAAACGTAGTGGGATTTAATTTGCTAATGAGATAATAATCCTCTTTTTCTATAACTTGTGCATGTGCATTTGCATCAATGAAACAAATAAGAACAAACAATAAAAAAGTGACACAGACGTGGCGGGATTTAATCTGTTAATGAGATGATAATTATCTTCTTCTGAAAATTGTGCATGTGCATCAATAATACAAATACAAAAACATGTATGAAAAAAGGGAGACCAACGTGGCGGGATTTAATCTGTTAATGGGATAATGATCCTCTTCTCTTGAGAATTGGATGTCCACAACAGCAATACAAATATAAACAAACAATAAAGAAGTGACACATGCAAACGTGGCGGGATTTAGTATGTTAAATGTCAACAACAGCAATACAAATATGAACAATCAATAAAAAAGAGACACAAATGTGGCGGGATTTAACCTGTTGATAGGATAATAGTTCTCTTCTTCTGAAAATTGGATGTACACAACAGTAATACAAATGTGAACAAACAATAAAACAACGATACAAATATAAAAAAACCGACACAAACGTGGCGGAATTTAATCTGGTAATGTGATAATAATTTTCTCCTCTTGAAAATGGAATGCTAAATTAACAGCAATACAAATATGAACAATAATAAAAAAAACCACACAAACGTGGCGGGATGTAATCTGGTAATGTGATAATAAATTTCTCTTGGAAATTGGATGTCCACAACAGCAATACAAATATGAACAAACAAACAAAAAAAACCCAAAAAAACCGACCCAAATGTGGCGGGATGTAATCTGGTAATGTGATAATTTTCTCCTCTTGGTATCGACTTTGCCTCTTTCTACACCTTTTCCACAGGCACTTGTTTCTGGTAAAAAAATATACATAGGCTAGATACAAATTGCAATAAGTTTTTTTTACCAGAAATAAGTGCCTGTGACTTTTTCCATTTGATTTTGGAACTGTGTGGTATTTTGCATTTTTCATTTACTTGCAGGCGGCACCATACTAATTTATATAATAACGTTTAACAGTGAGACAATGTCCTCCACCGAGACAACCGAAGAAGACTTTAACAGTGAGACAATGTCCTCCACCAAGACAACCGAAGAAGAGCTTAACAGTGAGACAATTTCCTCCACCAAGACAACCGAAGAAGACTTTAACAGTGAGACAATGTCCTCCACCAAGACAACCGAAGAAGA
>MJUT01056831.1:77845-92707 GCA_002080005.1 Gigantidas platifrons
GTTTCGAAATAGCTTAACTTCAATGTACAGCTTGATATAAATAAAATTGTGATGCTGTAAAACATTATTTGATTGATTGCCGATTTGTTGTTTAACATCCAGTATCAAATATTTCATGCATGATGAGGTCGAGAACAAATTCACACATTGCTCGATGGCTGGCTTGTTGTTCAACCTTCAGTGGAAAGTATTTCATGTATAATGAGGTCGAGAACAAATTCAACAATACAAAAATCTACCGAAATGAATGGTGAATGAGGGGTCTGAGGCAATGACTCTTTACTGCCTCTTGAGAAAAGTATGAAGAGTTGGATATGAACGACAATTTTAGTACTTAGTAACGGTTGTAATGTGCACTCTCTTTTCCGAAATCTACAATAAAAGGTTTTAACGTGCACGAACCGTGCCACTCTCCTCCCTTCTCTAAACATGTGTTTAAAGCTCAACTGTTGAGTTGGGATGGGCGAGTTATTGGTGTTTGTTGTCACTGTTAATTTAAGGTGGTACCTAACACTACAGGGAGATAACTCTTTAAAATCAGTTGAACGTTTTGATCATCTGATGTTTGTATGTCATCTCGGTCTGAGAAAAGCTACTATGTGGCTAGTGAATTTATAGCTCTGAGTCTGTTGGTTGGAATTGGTTTGTCTATCTTTCGCTTGTAGTTCGGTTCGCGTTTGTCTATCTTTAGCTTGTAGTTGGGTTCGTGTTTGTGTATCTTTAGCTTGTAGTTGGGTTCGTGTGTGTCTATCTTTAGCTTTTAGTTGGGTTCGTGTTTGTCTATCTTTAGCTTGTAGGTGGGTTCGTGTTTGTCTATCTTTAGCTTGTAGTTGGGTTCGTGTTTGTATATCTTTAGCTTGTAGTTGGGTTCGCGTTTGTCTATCTTTAGCTGTAGTTGGGTTCGTGTTTGTCTATCTTTAGCTTGTAGTTGGGTTCGTGTTTGTCTATCTTTAGCTTGTAGTTGGGTTCGTGTTTGTCTGTCTTTTGCTTGTAGTTGGGTTCGTGTTCGTCTATCGTTAGCTTGTACATGTAGTTGGGTTCGTGTTCGTCTATCTTTAGCTTGTAGTTGGATTCATGTTTGTCTATCTTTAGCTTGTAGTTGGGTTCGCATTTGTCTATCGTTAGCTTGTAGTTGACTTCGTGTTTGTCTATCTTTAGCTTGTAGTTGGGTTCATGTTTGTCTATCTTTAGCTTGTAGTTGGGTTCGCATTTGTCTATCTTTAGCTTGTAGTTGGGTTCGTGTTTGTCTATCTTTAGCTTGTAGTTGGGTTCGCATTTGTCTATCTTTAGCTTGTAGTTGGGTTCGTGTTTGTCTATCTTTAGCTTGTAGTTGGGTTCACATTTGTCTATCTTTAGCTTCTAGTTGGGTTCGTATTTGTCTACCTTTAGCTTGTACTTGGGTCTAATCCATTTTGTCTGTTTAATTGGCAAATAAAATATGTTTAAACTAGTGTATATAGTAAATCGATCTACAATAAAAGGCCGTTGGCCACTGGTCCCCCGACGCCAAGGTTATATCGTAAGATTATATTTTGAAACTACTGTAATCTAGAGGGTCAGGTGAGCTTGTATCACTCATAATTCTGAAAGGGGACCATCCAAGGACCATTTTGAAATAAACAAAGGGGAGTAACTCTGGTTAGATTTGTCGAAAAATCATCATTATCGAACTTGACCTAGATATTCATGAGATACTATTACATACCAAACCTAGTTTCAATCTGACTTTTTGTTCACAAGTTATAATTTGGAAACCAAAATATTAGCAATTTTGAAGTAAAAAAGGGGAGTAACTCTGGTAAGATTTGTCGAAAAATTATCGCTATCGCACTTGACTTAGATATTCATGAGATACACTTACATACCAAACCTAGTTTCAATCTGACTATTTGTTCCCAAGTTATCATCTGAAACCCAAATATTTAGCAATTTTGAGGTATAAAAAGGGGCACAACTCTAGTAAAAATGTCAAAAAATTTTCATTATCGAACTTGACCTAGATATTCATAAGCTACATTTACATGCCACACCTAGCTTCAATTTGACTTTTCATTCACAAGTTATCATCTGGAAACCAATTCGGGACACACAGACAAAGTATAAAAAGGGATGTAACTCTGGTAAGATTTATCGAAAAATGATCGCTATCGAAATTGACCTAGATATTCATGAGATACACTTACATACCAAACCTAGTTTCAATCTGACTATTTGTTCCCAAGTTTTCATCTGGAAACCAAATATATAGCAATTTTGAGGTATAAAAAGGGACACAACTCTAGTAAAAATAGTCGAAAAATTGTCATTATCGAACTTGACCTAGATATTCATAAGATACTTTTACATACCAAACCTAGCTTCAATCTGACTGTTCATTCACAAGTTATCATCTGGAAACCAAAAAGCACACGGACGGATGGACGATACCCATTTCTATAGTCCCCTTCGACGAAGCGTCGGGGGACAAAAATATTTAAAGAAATATTTATGAAATATATCAGAGTGGTAGTTAAGATTTTTTGAAATGTATGTAATTTCTTTTGTAGCAATTGGTACTAATTAAAGATTTAATCTTTAGTAAATTAAATAAAAAAATGATTTACTTGGTTTGCATGGTACAATCTTGTAACACCATGGACACTTGACACCATCTATGATTCTATATTCTGGTTCTGTACACACATTCGGTGGTGGCGGAGCACAAGGTGGAGGCCGGCAAGGACCTACATTGATAAAAATATATATCTTAATCATTTGGGAAGAAATAAAAACAATAATATCAAATTTAATGCTCACGGCGCGTTTCTTGAACATTCATCATTCAAAGCCAAATATTGTTGATGGCCAAATAATCTAAAACTCTTTGGGAGCCTATCCACCTATATTACGAACATACACTATTGCATACTTCATTCTGTATTTGTTAAGATAATATAATTTGCCCTGCCTTATATGACCTCTGTTAAATGAATGAGCAGAATGAGAGTATAACTTCACAATTACATCCATGATGTTATTTAGGGACATAAATAACTAACCAAAAGTTATCTACAATGTGTTTAAGGGCTATGGTTGTTATGGTTTTAACAATATTTCAGCTATGTATTAAAAAAAAGTCTTTTCACGTCCATAATAATTTTTTGGTCTTAATCTTACAAACATATTTCGAAATAGCTTAACCTCAATGTACATCTTGATATAAATAAAATTGTGATGCTGTAAAACATTATTTGATTGATTGCCGATTTGTTGTTTAACATCCAGTATCAAATATTTCATGCATGATGAGGTCGAGAACAAATTCACACATTGCTTGATGGCTGGCTTGTTGTTCAACCTTCAGTGGAAAGTATTTCATGTATAATGAGGTCGAGAACAAATTCAACAATACAAAAATCTACCGAAATGAAGGAGGAATGAGGCGTCTGAGGCAATGACTCTTTACTGCCTCTTGAGAAAAGTATGAAGAGTTGGATAGGAAGGACAATTTTAGTACTTAGTAACGGTTGTAATGTGCCCTCTCTTTTCCGAAATCTACAATCAAAGGTTTTTAACGTGCACGGACCGTGCCACTCTCCTCCCTTCTCAAAACATGTGTTTAAAGCTCAACTGTTGAGTTGGGATGGGCGAGTTATTGGTGTTTGTTGTCACTGTTAATTTAAGGTGATACCTAACACTACAGGGAGATAACTCTTTAAAATCGGTTGAACGTTTTGATCATCTGATGTTATTATGTCATCTCGGTCTGAGAAAAGCTACTATGTGGCTAGTGAATTTATAGCTCTGAGTCTGTTGGTTGGAATTTGTTAAAATTTTGATATTTATTAGTGGGTATATTCAAACACACAGCCAAAAAAATAAGAAAATTAAACGAGCAGATCAAATTTTACCTGAAGTGTATGGTACCACCTTAAGTGCCAGAATTAAGCCAGGAAAGTGAGAGGTCATGTATTTGGGTGTTTGGGTTCAGAGGTCATGTATTTGGGTGTTAAGATATCAATTTTGCCTCTTTCTACGATTTTTCTATTAGATTTCAGAACTGTTCCGACAGTGTGGTAGTTTGGAACTGTTCTGACAGTGTGGTATTTTAGAACTGTTCCAACAGTGTGGTATTTTAGAACTGTTCCGACAGCGTGGTATTTTAGAACTGTTCCGACAGTGTGGTATTTCAGAACTTTTCCGACAGTGTGGTATTTTGGAACTGTTCCGACAGTGGTATTTTGGAACTGTTCCAACAGTGTGATATTTTAGAACTGTCCCGACAGTGTGGTATTTTGGAACTGTTCCAACAGTGTGGTATTTTAGAACTGTTCTGACAGTGTGGTATTTTAGAACTGTTCCGACAGCGTGGTATTTCAGAACTGTTCCGACAGTGTGGTATTTCAGAATTGTTCCGACAGTGTGGTATTTTGGAACTGTTCCGACAGTGGTATTTTGAAACTGTTCCGACAGTGTAATATTTTAGAACTGTTCCGACAGTGTGGTATTTTGGAACTGTTCCAACAGTGTGGTATTTTAGAACTGTTCTGACAGTGTGGTATTTTAGAACTGTTCCGACAGCGTGGTATTTCAGAGTTGTTCCGACAATGTGGTATTTCAGAACTGTTCCGACAGTGTGGTATTTTGGAACTGTTCCGACAGTGTGATATCTTAGAACTGTTCCGACAGTGTGGTATTTTGGAACTGTTCCAACAGTGTGGTATTTTAGAACTGTTCCGACAGTGTGGTATTTTACAACTGTTCCGACAATGTGGTATTTTAGAACTGTTCCGACTGTGGTATTTTAGAACTGTTCCGACAGTGTGGTATTTTAGAACTGTTCCGACAGTGTGGTATTTTAGAACTGTTCCGACAATGTGGTATTTTAGAACTGTCCCAACATTGGTATTTTAGAACTGTTCCGACAGTGTGGTATTTTAGAACTGTTCCGACAGTGTGGTATTCTAGAACTGTTCCGAGAGTGTGGTATTTTGGAACTGTTCCAACAGTGTGGTATTTTAGAACTGTTCCGACAGTGTGGTATTTTAGAACTGTTCCAACAATGTGGTATTTTAGAACTGTTCCGACAGTGGTATTTTAGAACTGTTCCGACAGTGTGGTATTTTATACATGTTCCGACAGTGTGGTATTTTAGAACTGTTCCGACAATGTGGTATTTTAGAACTGTCCCGACATTGGTATTTTAGAACTGTTCCGACAGTGTGGTATTTTAGAACTGTCCCGACATTGGTATTTTAGAACTGTTCCGACAGTGTGGTATTTTAGAACTGTTCCGACAGTGTGGTATTCTAAAACTGTTCCGACAGTGTGGTATTTTAGAACTGTTTCAACAGTGTGGTATTTTAGAACTGTTCCGACAGTGTGGTATTCTAGAACTGTTCCGACAGTGTGGTATTTTGGAACTGTTCCAACAGTGTGGTATTTTAGAACTGTTCCGACAGTGTGGTATTTTAGAACTGTTCCGACAATGTGGTATTTTAGAACTGTTCCGACAGTGGTATTTTAGAACTGTTCCGACATTGTGGTATTTTAGAAATGTTCCGACAATTTGGTATTTTAGAACTGTCCCGACAGTGTGGTATTTTAGAACTGTTCCGACAGTGTGGTATTTTAGAACTGTTCCGACAGTGTGGTATTCTAGACATGTTCCGACAGTGTGGTATTTTATAACTGTCCAAGCAGTGTGGTATTTTGGAACTGTTCCGACAGTGTGGTATTTTTTTCCCCATTTGATTGGAACAATGGTCAGATAAAATACAGGAATAATCCTGGTTATAAAATAAATTAACTGATATCAATGAAAAATAGCTGAAACCATCTAACCCCCTTTCAAAAAGGTCGCTTTTGACCTTTTCTGACCGTATCCAGCAACATTTAGGAAACAGTTTTCAGAGGAAAATAGCTGAAATCAGTTAAATAACTGAAAAAAGTCACCCCTGAATTATCATGACTACCAGACTTACTTGAGGAGGGGAGACTAGACAGTTGTTAATTACTACCCCGTGGCACCCTGGGCCATGAGTAGGTGTCTGGAGAAACTTTGAATACTTGAAGTTGGAATCAGAATATGGGATAACGTAGGTTTAGGACAATATATATCTAAATTCGTACGATAACCCTATGTAATATCTCAATCCCCACTTGTAAACTTTTATTTTCCAAGAGTTTATTCCGAGTTCGAATCCCGCTCAGGCGGGATGTACTCGATACAGTATTATGTGATAAAGTTTGTTAGTGACTAGTATCAGGTTCGGTGATTTTCTCTGGTTTCTCCGGTTTCCTTTGCCAATAAAACTGACCGCCACGATATAGCTGAAATATAGTTGAAAGTTGCGTTAAACACCACAATCCTAACCAGCACACTGTCTAATTTCTATTTCGTCTTTGGTCAAAACATCTGAGAAACCTGACCCAAAAGTCCGAGTGAGTGATTGTTGTCTAATGGCAATTCAGCAATTCTTCAGCTATATCACGGCGAGAACAAGTTAATTTTCAATGAGGTCCGCTTTGTTCTAGACCAACACGCTGAGTTGGGTTTTTATAGTGCTAGCTCACTGAAACAACTGTCGCGGGTAGACATGTCGCTCCACTCGGACACATTATTCTGATTCTGAGCCAACCAGTCTTTGCTCTTTCTCCTTAATGCTGCATGCTTAGCGGAGAAGCAACAAATACCAATTTTATAGTCTTTGGTTTGACCCGACTGGGGCTCGAATCCACGATCTACCGCACTCGAGGTGAGCACGCTAACCATTACACCACCGATGCGGTTGAAATTATTCTGCAATCGGATCATAACAAGATAAAAAGAATCAAATTGTGTCATACATGTACTACACACGTTGTACCTCTGTATTTGCTACAGACAGTAATTATTGATATGGGGAGGGCACATCGAAAAGAAAACACCAATAGAAATAAGTTCTTGCTTGATATTTGTTTGTTTGTTTGATGGTGTTAAATGCTACTTTCAACAATATTTCAGTTATATCGTGGCGGTCAGTTTTATTAGTGGAGGAAACCACCAACCTGTCGCAAGTCATCGACAAACTTTATCACATAATGTTGTACACCTCGCTCTGATCGAGATTCGAACTCACAACATCAGTTGTGATAGGCACTGATTGCATAGGCAGTTGTAGTTCTAACAAGATGTTGCACGCTACGTCGTGTTAAGAATACCCCCACTCGTTCATTTGTAATTCGCACTGTAAACAGGAAGTAGATATGCGGTATACCTGGAAAGGGGAGACATGGTACAAGTTATCATGCCAAAGCCATATATCAAATATAAAACCATTTCTTCCAGTAGAAGCTGAGATATCTGTTACGAAAGTGTGAAAGAACGGACAAACGTACGGACAGACAAGGTGATTCCAATATAGTCCCCTTTCTATGAGTGGGGGTATAATTACCATGTGATCATGGCCATGACAGCCCCCTTATTCTTGTTTGATACTATTCACGAAATTCAAAACAATATACCATGAAGTCAATGAATCACGTGAAACAAGATGAACTGTGAGCTAATGCTCACTTATGATACCCCCACTCTTCGGCAAAGAGGAAAATAGGAATGTGACGGGTCCAAAAACGCTTCCAACGATATGGGGTACCCATATGAAGCTTGTGACCAAATATCAGATTTCTGCCATCAATAGTTGTTGAGAAAAATGCGACGAAAAATATCTTGGGACGGACGGACGGACAAACAGACGAAAGGACGGACAAATGTAAAACAGAACCCCCCCCCTCCGATGGAGCGGGGGTATAAAAACATTACCATAATTAAGACAATACATACCAGGTGATAGCTTAATACCTCCAGTTGGATGCATACAGACATGGCCACATCCATTAGAACAACATTTCTGTCTATCAGGACAACTCTGATCATTGCTACACCTCTCAACACAAATACCCCCTCGTGATGCTGGAGGACAAAATCCCTCCTTTTCCTTTCCTAAAATTATGATACCAGAATAAGACAGTCAAACCTTCTTTAGTGAATGAGTGTGGTTTAACGCCAATTCAGATATTTTTTCAACTATATCGTGGCGAGAACAAGCTTAATTTTCAAGAGATCATGATGAGGTTCGCTTTGTACTAGACAAACAAGCTGAGTTGGATTTTTATAGTACTAGGTCACTGAAACAACAGTCCATGTGTAGACAAATTTACTGTTCTTGATATTTTTGTATTTTAGACATATACATCTAATTGATTTCATTCTTTTTTATATTCCATATGGGTATTACATGCCTTGTTCTTCCAAAAATAGAATAAAAAGAGATTGAATGCACCTACTGTAAAATGTCCCAAAATGGTGCCCATAAATATCTTCGTTTTTCATTTAAAAACTTTCATAATTTTTTTTATTTTCATGATATCATCATGAAACTATCTTAAATATCTATTCAACATTCATGTTAAAGAAAAACAAAACACATGTGTAAATATTTATTTTATTTTCATGATAAATTATCATAGAAGTTCCAAGGTACTGATTTGCTGAATAACTGAGAAGTACCCTTATGTTATTTTACACTGGTGTTGTTTTGCAATTATGTTGATTGTGAATTTTGTGCTGTTCGTATTTTGTATTTATCCAAATTTATACATTTTACTGGCTAACAACTCAATCTCTCCATTGACCATGATTTTCACAAATTTGTATGGCATGCAATAATATTTTTGCTAAAGCAGCTAGTTATCTTCAGTCCTGCACATAAACAGTCCTATCTGAGAAGATTACCCTTTTGACCTTATATTCAATATCGCACCAAGTGATAGGATTGATTGACTGATTTTTGGTGTTTAACGCCACTTTCAACAATATTTCAGCTATATCATGGCGACCAGTTTTAGTGGTGGAGGAAGCCGGAGTACCCGGAGAGAACCACCGACCATGGGCAAGCAAATGGTAAACTTTATCACTTGCGTTGCGAGTCGAGTGCACCCTTTTTTGCAATTTACAAAGCCGGGCGCGAACCCACGCCGTATTGGTGATAGGCTTGTATGAGTTGTTAGATCCAGCGACCTAACTCATTGAGCCACCTGGGCCCCCCAAATGATAGGAAGATACTTGATTGGTTGATATCACAATTAAGCACATGAGTTCATTCCTAGTTTTTAGTGGGATTCGTGTTGCTCAACTTTCAGTTTTCTGTGTATTGCTTTGGAGATCATTGTTTGTCCTTTTTCTTTTGGCCATTGTGCAGTCTGTCCTTCGATGTACGGATTCTGATTACCCCTTTGGTATCTTCAAACTCTTCTTAATGCTTCTGGTTTTATGTTTTTATGGTGTTTAATGCCATTTTCAACAATATTTCAGTAATATCATGGTGGTCAGTTTTATTGGTGGAGGAAACCCAAGTACCCAGAGAAAACCACCAAGCTCACCAAGATCACATAATGTTGCATTGATTACACCTTGCCATGAACAGGGTTCAAACTCACAACTTTAGTGGTGATAGGCACTGATTTCATTGGTAGTTAAAAATCCTTCTACCATACGATCATGACCACACCGGGCCCTTAATGTTTATATAATTGTGTACATTAAATGTAGATTTTGTGGAAATCAAAATAATGAAAGCACAAAGTGATGCTTATCCTACAGGTGGGTTTCGGCAAATTGTTAAAAATATGCAATCAAGAATATGCCATAAAAATTGTAGACATATGCCATCAATAAAAGAAACAAGCTTTATAAATTTCTGTCTTTTGGGAATAGGCATGGTACACAAAAGATGGAAACAATCACCTAAAAATTCCCCCAAAACAAAGATTTGGTTATCCATATCTATTTGCATTGAAGTAAGACATGTACCTGGTATATTTGGACAACATCTTTTCTGACAATCTTCCAACGTTTTAAAGTTGTTCTTATTTCCGCCACACCCACCGTAGATAAATTTACCACACTTTTTCTCTTTGTAATCATAATAATATCGTGGAAATGAACCCTTGCAAGGTCCTGGCTGTTTTGGAAGTGAACAAGCTACAAAACAAGATAAAACGTTCCATACACTTGTGAATTATTTTAGATAATCGTAACTTGTAATGTTTTGTATTCTAACACATTCGACTATCCTATTAAAGTCAATAAAACGACTTAAGGTGGTACCATACACTTCAGGTAAAATTTGATCTGCTCGTTTAATTTTCTTACTTTTTTGGCAGTGTGTTTGAATATATTCACTGTAATAAATATAAAAATTTTAGCAAATTCCAACCAACCACATAGCAGATTTTCTCTCTGTGGTTTTGATCACCGAGATGCTTGAAATCTGCATACAAACATCACATGATCAAAACATTCAATTGATTTCAAAAAAATATCTACCTGTAGTGTATGATACCCCCTTAAATCCAACTAAACTATATATCTACTTCTTTATTAGATAATTAGTATTAGCATAAACATATAAAATGAAAATAATAAAAACCATGTTCTAGATTTTGACATTTTCAAAAAGTCAAAAGTCAAGCAACCCAATACATTTGTAGCGACCCCATGACCCTTTGACAAACCTTTTTTGAGATTTAAGTGTTAATGATATGTGTAAATAATGTAAAAGGCAATAACTCCTATATAATGTCTCTTTATTGTTTTGTAATACTGCATGCTGTTTAACACCACTGTAAACAATATTTCAGTTATATCGTGGCGATTAGTTTTATTGGTGCAGGAAACCGTACCACCCTGTGAAAACCACTGATCTGCCGCAGGTCACCAACAAACTTTATATCAATGTTGTATCTAGAATACCTCGCCATCAACTTGGTTCGAACTCACAACTTGAGTGGCGATAGGCATTGATTGCATATGTAGTTATAAATCCAACAACCATACGTTCATGGCCACGATGTCTCCTCTTCCCATTTCGGCAGCGACAAAAAGGCATTACAGCTAACAAAAATATCAATAATTTTATTTTGTATTAACATACGATCTGGCTTCTCTGGACATCTCTTCTGGCAGTCTTCCAACGTTTCAAAATTGTTCTCATTTCCGCCACACCCACCGTAGATAAATTTACCACACTTTTTCTCTTTGTAATCATAATAATATCGTGGAATATAAGCCTTACAAGTTCCTGGCTGTTTTGGAAGTGAACAAACTACAACAGAAGATTGAAAAATATTTGCCTATTTGCTCTTTGAATTATTTCAGATATTTGTTTCTTGCTGACAATTATGGGGAACTGGTTCCTAGACTCTGTTTTTGTAAGAGGGGGTGGTATGATGTTAAACGCCACTTTCAACAATATTTCAGTTATATCATGACGATCGGTTTTATTGGTAGGAAACCAGAGTACCCGGAGAAAACCACCGACCTCTCACAAGTCACTGACATACTTTATAACATAATGTTGTATCAAGTACACCTTGCCATGAACGGAGTTCAAACTCACAACATTAGTGGTGATAGGTACTTTTTGCATAGGTAATTATAAACCCAACTACCATACAATCACGACCACGACAGCCCTCGCTTTTTTAAGAAGATGCTGTAGGAGTTAGATCAGCTATATTTATTATATAGATAGGTGTGAATTATGGGGATTTATCCGTGAAATAAATTCTGGTATTTCACATGTGAAATATCAGTTTTTTCCCGCCCGAACTACTTTTGCAAAACTATAAGTGGTGGTTACGTCCCTTGTTGTACAACGGTGAATTTACACATACGATTGTAAGCTGAACAAATTCCGCGAAATGTTATTGATGATTTTGGCACATAACCAAGATGACGTCATTGACGTCATATGAAGAATTCCAGTTTGAAACGTAAAGATTAGACGCTATTTGGCTTCGTATACGCTTCAATTGTGATTTAACTAAAATAAGCTTTCATGGTAAGCATCTTAATTATTTTTGTACATTGTTGTAAATATGAAAAATAGGATTTCACATTTTCAAGATGGCAGATCCTTCCAACTGAACCCTGTAGTATCAATGCTCGTAGATTCACATGCGTACAATCAAATACACAAATAAAAAAAAATAATATATAAGAAATTTTGAAAGTCTATATAATAAACAGTATAACTAAATCATACATTTTGAATATCAAAATAAGACCACTCGTAACCGAAAACGCATTAACGATTAAACTCGTCGACGGAACAAGTTCCGCCCATTCGTTTAATCCTTATGCGTACTTCGGTCACTCGTGGTCTTATTTTGATATTCAAAATCTACGATTATTTATACTATATATAGCAACAGTCTGTCAAGCACTTTTTGGCTTCAAAAAATTAGGAAATCAGATGGCCTGTCCATTATGCACATTATGTTGTCTATACTCGGTTTAGGTAATAAAAAACGTGTCATAAGTGAATGCAAGATTTGACCGACACAGTAACATCCAAACACATTTTTTAATTACTAAAATAAATTTACTGTTCTTGATATTTTTGTATTTTAGACATATACATCTAACTGATTTCATTCTTTTTTATATTCCATATGGGTATTACATGCCTTGTGCTTCCAAAAATAGAATAAAAAGAGATTGAATGCACCTACTGTAAAATGTCCCAAAATGGTGGCCATAAAAATCATCGTTTTTCATTTAAAAACTTTCATAATTTTTTTTATTTTCATGATATCATCATGAAACTATCTTAAATATCTATTCAACATTCATGTTAAAAAAAAAAGAAACACATGTGTAAATATTTATTTTATTTTCATGATAAATTATCATAGAAGTTCCAAGGTACTGATTTGCTGAATAACTGAGAAGTACCCTTATGTTATTTTACACTGGTGTTGTTTTGCAATTATGTTGATTGTGAATTTTGTGCTGTTCGTATTTTGCATTTATCCGAATTTATATATTTTACTGGCTAACAACTCAATCTCGCCATTGACCATGATTTTAACAAATTTGTATGGCATGCAATACTATTTTTGCTAAAGCAGCTAGTTATCTTCAGTCCTGCACATAAACAGTCCTATCTGAGAAGATTACCCGTTTGACCTTATATTCAATATAGCACCAAATGATAGGATTGATTGACTGATTTTTTGTGTTTAACGCCACTTTCAACAATATTTCAGCTATATCATGGCGGCCAGTTTTAGTGGTGGAGGAAGCCGGAGTACCCGGAGAGAACCACCGACCATGGGCAAGCAAATGGTAAACTTTATCACTTGCGGTTGCGAGTCGAGTGCACCCTTTTTTGCAATTGACAAAGCCGGGCAAGAACACACGCCGTATTGGTGATAGGCTTGCATGAGTTGTTGAATCCAGCGACCTAACTCATTGAGCCACCTGGGCCCCCCAAATGATTGGAAGTTACTTGATTGGTTGATATCACAATTAAGCACATGAGTTCACTCCTAGTTTGTAGTGGGATACGTGTTGCTCAACTTTCAGTTTTCTGTGTATTGCTTTGTAGATCATTGTTTGTCCTTTTTCTTTTGGGCATTGTGCTGTCTGTCCTTCGATGTACGGATTCTGATTACCCCTTTGGTATCTTCAAACTCTTCTTAATGCTTCTGGTTTTATTTTTTTATGGTGTTTAATGCCACTTTCAACAATATTTCAGTAATATCATGGCGGTCAGTTTTACTGGTGGAGGAAACCCAAGTACCCAGAGAAAACCACCAAGCTCACCAAGATCACATAATGTTGCATTGATTACACCTTGCCATGAACAGGGTTCAAACTCACAACTTTAGTGGTGATAGGCACTGATTTCATTGGTAGTTAAAAATCCTTCTACCATACGATCATGACAACACCGGGCCCTAAATGTTTATATTGTTTATATAATTGTGTACATTAAATGTAGATTTTGTGGAAATCAAAATAATGAAAGCACAAAGTGATTCTTATCCTACAGGTGGGTTTCGGCAAATTGTTAAAAATATGCAATCAAGAATATGCCATAAAAATTGTAGACATATGCCGTCAATAAAAGAAACAAGCTTTATAAATTTGTCTTTTGGGAATAGGCATGGCACACAAAAGATGGAAACAATCACCTAAAAATTCCCCCCAAAACAAAGATTTGGTTATCCATATCTATTTGCATTGAAGTAATACATGTACCTGGTATATTTGGACGACATCTTTTCTGGCAATCTTTCAACGTTTTAAAGTTGTTCTCATTTCCGCCACACCCACCGTAGATAAATTTACCACACTTTTTCTCTTTGTAATCATAATAATATCGTGGAAATGAACCCTTGCAAGGTCCTGGCTGTTTTGGAAGTGAACAAGCTACAAAACAAGATAAAACGTTCCATACACTTGTGAATTATTTTAGATAATCGTAACTTGTAATGTTTTGTATTCTAACACATTCGACTATCCTATTAAAGTCCATAAAACGACTTAAGGTGGTACCATACACTTCAGGTAAAAATTGATCTGTTCGTTTAATTTTCTTACTTTTTTGGCAGTGTGTTTGAATATATCCACTGTAATAAATATCAAAATTTTAACAAATTCCAACCAACAGACTCAGAGCTGTAAATTCACTAGCCACATAGCAGCTTTTCTTTCTGTGGTTTTGATCACTGAGATGCTTGAAATCTGCATACAAACATCACATGATCAAAACATTCAACTGATTTAAAAAAATTTATCTACCTGTAGTGTATGGTACCCCCTTAAAACCAACTAAACTATATATCTACTTCTTTATTAGATAATTATTATTAGCATAAACATATAAAATGAAAATAATAAAAACCATGTTCTAGATTTTGACATTTTCAAAAAGTCAAAAGTCAAGCAACCCTATACATTTGTATTGACCCCAGGACCCTTTGACAAACCTTTTTTGAGATTTAAGTGTTAATGATATGTGTAAATAATTTAAAGGGCAATAACTCCTA
>MJUT01056831.1:103676-116575 GCA_002080005.1 Gigantidas platifrons
CAAGAATAATTTGTATACCTATTATTAGGTATTTTTTATTTTTAACTATTTTGTTTAACAATCAGAAGCTGTCTAATTCCCCGGGCAATAGAACAGTCAATAGATCGATCGATAATCCGGAATTTCTATTATGACATTTCCCGCGTCGTCATCTAAAACGTTTTAAAGGTTAAAACTTTAAGAATCTTCATGTTTATTATGAAAAAGATAATGTTATTTGTTAAATAATATTAAGATATCGAAAACTGCATATTCTTGAATTTGTCTTAAAAGTTATAATTAGGTAATAAAACAAATAAAACAGTTATTTAATGGGATATAATTGGCAATAGAACACTTTGGTCTTTCTCAGTACCTCGCGAAAATCCCATTAAATAACTGTATACTGTCGTCGGAAACAAATGGTTTAATATGGTCAGATCTTCTTCATAATCCTATCTCATCTATTCATCTATTTCATTGGTCTCATCATAAAATTATAATTCTACATACGTATATCATCCAATCAGAATGCTTCTTTCATAATCTATTTGATATGACTAATAGCTATATTTGATTGTTGTTATGGAAGATAAATATAAATCAGGTAAAGAACAGACCAAAACAAAAGGAGGTTTTCATATAAATTGATCATCGAGTAATGAAAGAATGAGCATGAATGATAGTGGATTACCGATGATGATTAAAAACTAGATAAGTGGATGTTGAGCTGACTGCCAACTTAACTATGAATTATTTGAATTATAGGAGTTAATAGGCTAATACAATATTACCAGTAATCCATATCTTTATATTTATAAAAATAAATCACGGAAGCCAGAATATGTGTTTTGAGTTTTAACATGTGTTGGCGGATATTTTATCACTCACCTCTCTGTCAACCCATGTTAAAACTCAAAACACATTCTATTCTGGTATGTCTAAGAGTACAAATATGGTAGTATACTTTGTTTGGAAGACGGTAATTTATATTTACATTTGCTGACAATGTCGCACACAATTTATGCCGCCAAATTCGAGCAGACGATAATTCAACATGTACATTTACGACGAGAAAGTCAGTCACATGCACCGGCATATGTGCTAATGAGATAATACCTAATCGATAAATCGCTCGTTTGTTTACAAAGCGAAAGAAGGATGTCATGTTAGAATTGGAAACAACTTATCCGACTGTGATAAGAAAAAACGAAGATATCAAATTTAAAGAGCAGGACACGTTTCTGGAATAACCTTCATCAGGTACGCATAAAATCGAAAGATTGAAAAGCCAAATAATTTAAAAGTGTATGGCAGCAATAAATCAAAGGGTCTAAACAGAATAGCCAAATTCGCCTAATGTCTACTAATGGAGCTAAAAATAAAATCCAATGAGCCACAAAATAATATTTTTTTTTTTTAGGTTTATGGTGTTTAACGCCAATTTCAACAGTATTTCAGTTATATCTTGGCAGTCAGTTTTAGTGGTGGAGGAAACAGGAGAGCCTGGAGAAAACCATCAATCTGTCGCATGTCACTGACAAACTTTATCACGTAATGTTGTACGAGTGAACTTCAACATGAACGGGGTTCAAACTCACAACATTAGTGGTAATAGGCAGATTGCAAAGGTAGTTTTTTTTAACTCTGGCAGTGGTCATGTAATGGTCGTCTCTATAAAATACATACAATATATTTGAAAGGTTTTAATTCAAGTCTATATAACAATTATCAGCACTACATTTGACGCATTGATACAATAAGTCTCTCTATCTTGAACTTGGATAAGTAGTTTTCTGTAGTATTAGTGGAAGTAGTATAATCATTGGATAATGCAGCTTATTAGAACAAATGTATTCAGATGCAAATTATCTTAAATCATTCTTTGTTGGCATTCATATTTCATTTGGTAATTTTTAATTTTGTGTTGTTAGAATTCATGTTCATTCTGTAAGTCTTTTAGGGACCCGGGTGGTTCAATGAGTTAGGTAGTTGGATTACCTAACAACTCATACAAGCCTATCACTAGTACGGCGTGGGTTCGCACCTGGCTTTGTAAACAGGGCTCCCACTACTTTCAAATTAGAAAGAGAAGTGACTTCTCTTTCAGGGAGCTCACAGGGAGAAGTGGGAGACAACAGAGAGAAGTGGGGAGACTTCTGGGAGAAGTTAATTGCGATTAATCGAAACATTGTTTCACGACCCCTCTTACATTACCCTGCCCAAATTTAGTAAATAATAAAAAGGCTGTCTGAACTGATTTGTTCTTGGTTTTTTTATTCATAACTACCTTAAGGACATCGATTCAATGTCACATTTTTTATTTCTGTCTACCTTGACTATTGGAGCCTTGCATACCAGTCATTTTTATATGTTACACCCCTTCTGCTTCTGTCGATTAACCTTGTTTTCCCTTTTGAAATATTACTGTATTATGACCACACAATTTGTAATAACTCATGATCATATCTGTGTGATCTTCAGCAGAAGAACGATGTCTCTTTCAATTTGCTCAATGGTTCAACTATATTTAGCTTGGGAATGAAAATATAGCACAAACGTAAATTGCCACTGTCAGTCAAAAACTGAAGAAACTAAAGGCTGTAATTATTATTTGCCAGACCTCAAATCAGATTGCAACAACGGAGGAAAGCTACTGTAGTTCCAAGTTTATTTTCTAATTGGATATATGCATGTCTGTTCGATAGATCATAATATATATTAACCCGATGTCGAGTATAAAATACCAATGCGGATGGATAAAAATTTGAAGCGTCTACGTGCATTTCAACGATATTTGAATTGCAATCTTCGCATATATGAACATATTTGATATGAGAACTGTTATTTTATGTCATAGAAATGAGAAAAAATAAATCAAAATTTCGTTTCGTTAAAAGTAGCTGCGGACAAAAATTTCGGTCATTATTTCCGGTAGCACAGTCCCGCATTGCGTCCCCTTACCAACATGGCGCCATTGTTGTTTGTTTAAAAAAAAATACAAATAGGTGGGCATATATAAACAGTAAACAAAAGATCTAATGAACGAAATTAAAGTTTCTATCAACCATAATGGATTACTATCCACGAAAATCACTTTCAAAATACTTAATAACAGATACGATAGATTTCAATAATTGACAAGTGGAGAACATACGAGGTCGGCGACATAGGGCGACTTGAACTTCTCTTTTGACCAACGAGAAAGCGAAGTCAACCTCCAACATGAGCCCTGGTAAATTACAAAAAGGGTGCACTCGACTCGCAGCCACAAGTGGTAAAGTTTACCAGTTGCTTGCCCATGGTCGGTGGTTGTCTCCGGGTACTCTGGCTTCTTCCACCACTAAAACTGGTCGCCATGATATTGCTGAAATATTGCTGAAAGTGGTGTTAAAACACAAAAAATCAATCATGTAAGTCTTTGATTGATTTGTTCTATACTATTAGAATTCATTTGTAATCCAAAATAAGGGCTTTTCCATTTAAGTCTACCTGGTAGGGGAGAAATGCCATTTTTTATTTTTCTGTTGGTTGTGGGGGTGACACCATATCTTTTTATGTTGGGTGGGTTTTTTTCTATTGGTGGGGGGGATCTGAAGTAAGTGGTGTTTCCCCTCTCCCAGGTCTATTTAAATGGAACAGCCTTAAGATAAATCATGTTTTAGGCCAAAATTAAAAAGTTGTTCGTTTCCTGCACTCGACCGACCATTAGAAAATGTTGCGACTGAAAATATTTTTTTTAAATTTAGGATAGCGGAAATTTCAGATACTGTTCCAGAATTTATGTCCGGAACTTGAAACTTGAAAACATGTATTTCTTTTATTAAATTGCTGTTTTTGTACGATAATATCATATTTTTGTTTGTTAATTTCCATATTTAACTAGAACTGTGAGTGACCTCACTGAGTGATACCACCCGCTTGCAGTTAAGTAGGAGTTGCGCTTACAAGGTACATTCCCCTCCCCATTTTCGTGAAAGTATAAGTTGAATTATCTCCCCTTCTAAATTTTGGACAGCAACCATATTCCTTCATGCACATCAGCAGGTAGTGTACTACAAATGTGTACAGTTTCATAAAAATCCAATAAGCCGTTTAGGAGGAGTTGCGCTTACAAGGTACATGTCCCCCCTTTTCGTGAAAGTATAAGTTGAATTATCGTCCGCCCATTAGTTAGGGATTCAGCACTGATATGGTTTAATAGTTCTATTATTATCGAAATTTACAGTTCCTAAATAAGTATCATTAAAACCAAGGTTCCCCTCTCTCAGCCTGATGTTTGGGCAATTTCTGTCTACTCTTGGGCCCTCTCATAACTCGAATATCTGGATTTTTCTAAATAAAATTCTTTGTCCCTGAAACTACGATATTCAACTTTGCAGTACATGTAATTGGACATTTTTCCTCTGAGTGACATTCCCATTATCAGCGAACCAACTCTCATACTGAAAATTAGCAGTCAGTGCAATGTCAAATTCATTGATTACTTTACCAATAAAAATAATTGCATCAGTTTTAAAGCTCTCAACATACATTATCACATGTTTATCCCCAGAATTAGGTCCCTGACATGTCAAAGATGAATATACATACCGCAGCTACTGACTTGACACACTGCAAGACACCACAATCGCTGACACAGCACTTTGTTCCTGTTTAAAAAAAATCAAAGACATATGTTATGTTTATACAGTGAAGTTAGTCTAAATGATTTTGATTGATTGATTTTTTTTATTTTAACACCACTTTCAGCAATATTTCAGCTGTATCATGGCGACCAGTTTTAGTGGTGGAAGAAGCTTGAGTACCCGGAGAGAACCACAGACTATGGGCAAGCAACTAGTAAACTTTATCACTTGGGGCTATGAGTCGAGTGCACCCTTTTAGTAATTTACAAAGCTGGGGAAACCGGTCTAAAACAAATCTACTTAGGACCAATTGTTTTTGTTGGAAATGGGTAGGTGTTCGGTTTATACAGGTTAAATCAACAAAGATTTCCTACATTCATAGAACTTGATTTTATGATGGGTTTACACAGGATTCCGGCTTATTCGGGGTTCGGTTTAGACAACTTCCACTGTATTTTATTTTGGAGATCAATCAGCAGATAGTTAGGGGGTCGGAAGGTTGGAGGGGGAGGAAGAGAAAGGGGATGGTGATATTTAAAAGATAATAGTCAAGTCTTTAAAATGGTAGAATAAAAAAAAAAAACATAAGTATAAAATGTATGCCTTAATTTTGATTTCCCTATAAAGTTTATTTTAAGAAATCGACGTCTGATGCAATTATTGATTATTATGAACTATATTTAAGAAATAATTCCTGGCAGGCATAGAGTTGTGCAAATTTACACAGCCTTTATATTATAATTTTTAAAATCTAAGAATATAAAGGCCCAGCCCATGTGTAAATTTGCACAACTCTATGCCTGCTATGAATTATTACGATTCTAATAGGACAAATACGGTCATTTTTAACATTTCGTGAACTGTATATATACACAGCATTTGGTGGCTGTTCCATTTACCTCCTTCATAAATTTTGAATTGATTTTGAATTATTTGTTTTTGAACGAGCTATTTTAAAACAATAAAACAATGTTTTAGAAAGCTTACCTTGAAAACTTATCTTAGTTAAATTGTATCAAACTTGAAGCGTATACGAAGCCAAATAACATCTAATATTTACCATTCAAACTGGAAGTCTTCATATGACACCAATGATGTCATTTTGATTATGCTCCAAAGTCGTCAATAACATTTCGCGGATTTTTTTTCAGTTTCCAATCGTATGTAAATGGTATGAGGCTCTCCTTGGATATTTCTTTAATAGTATTTAGCGTAGAAAACAAAGACGATGTCCAAGAATGAGAATTATAAGGATTAAACACTGTATTTTTAGGAAATTATGTATGTATAAACTCCAGCAGCTCACTCACAAAATTTCACAGCGGGAGTCACATGGAACAGCCATATTTGTTGTGTACCGCACTTGCGCTAAATATAGAGATATTGAGTAATATCGTGTGTGCCGTTTTATAGACGTCATATTAGAATCGAATATTCAAAATGTGAGCTTAAGAGAACACACGCTAGCTTGCAGTAAGTGTAAATGGCATACAATTTTAAAATTTCAGAAATAAAGTTGGAAGGTAGAATTTTGAAAAGGAAGCTTAAAACAGTGATGGTCAACAACAAAACCAACTTAAACAACATGAACAACTACCACCAACTCCCAACGGCAACTCACAAGGAATCACTGACCACAATATATACCTCCACATAAGCCGATAGAAATGCAGGTTCTAGTTCTTGACAGGCACAAAATGTGGCTGAGTGAAACCGGCTAATGTGATTTTATTAATATAATTTTTTGCTGTTATGGAAGAGAGCTTATTTGGTCTAGAACATTAGATCTGATGACATAATTAAGGTTTGGTGAAAATCGGATACATGTATTTCAAATTGTATTGGTCCCACTTTTGAGGAAGAGCATTTTTTTTTTTATATGTCACATGACTAACGTGACCAAGGTCATATACCTCAGAAATTTGAAGTGATTTTTGTAGGTTTTGAAGAATATTATTTTTAATAAGACTAAAAGTTTCGTAGGGAGGAACACTAGTGACCATTCCTGTCAAATATTTTGCACCAAAAGTAACTATGAAACTGTGTATCATTGACTTTTCCTCCTCGAGATGACCGTGGCCAAAATAATGAAGAAACTGAATGTTTGCTCCGCCCACAGCTATTTATACCCACGCTCCCGCTTAAATTAAAAGCAATCAGTACCTGTAGTCTTACAATCTGAATCAGTTTGACATCCTGGTGCTATACGTCGGAATATACATGAGGGGTCCATAGGGGGTGCTGCTGGACATTCTCTGCTGGAGGTCTACAAAACAAAACTAAAACTATATTTGCTGCATTTTATTTTTTTTTGAGTTTCTTATGAAAAGTTTATTTTTTTTTAAATATGCTCTCAAATACACACAAATTAAAATAACTTCAGTCAAACCTTTATGTAAAGCGTCCTCAAGGGAACCTGAAAATGTGCCCTTTATATATAAAGGTTAAAATATGCACTATTCATTAAACGTCCGCCTAAGATTTTGTCATATTTTTAAAATCAGAATTGTTCTCCCAAACTTAAACAGATGTGAGTAAAAATTCATTTAAAACAGCCAAAAACACTGAAAAGTGATTCTCATGAAATATTTCGGGGATAAAGGGGCTCGCAACCAATTTGTGTTTGGGCTACTCTAATTCAAGTCAATCAAGATAACTCCGCCTCTGTATGATGAACTGTCACACGCGTAATCAGTTTGTTAATGAAAATATCTTCTGGCGGAAAATCTTACCATGGAAGAAAACCGACTTTGACAGTAAATGGCTAATAATTTGAGTTTTTCATTGATAAATTGTGTTCTTATAGGTAAATATTTGTAAGTTATCATTAAACCTGTATGAATTATACATTTTAGTCTAAAGATAGTTTAAATAAACTGCTTACATGAGCACCATCCACGTCTTTGTTTTGATAAATCTGGGTCAAAGCGTTGTAGTAACTAACTGGGTCATGAATAATTAATGAGCTTGGCCAGCAGAGACCAGGAGTTATTTGTTTAATTACATATAATTAAAAACAAATTTATGTTTATCTGAGATGGTCTATCTTATTTTCAAGTTGTTGTAAACTCACAACATGATTGCAAATCCAACTACCATACGATCAAGTGGGACCCCATACATCAAGGAAGACTCTTCAAAAAATATTGACAAAAAATTCTTTTAATAGAGGACGTAAGTCTTCATTATCGTAAGAGACACTATATATAGCTATATACTACTGAATGTTTAAATATCGTACACTGATCTAAGACTAAAATGAAAAAATGTGGGCGCTGACATTAAAAATAACAGCAAGGTCAACATACATACAACAACAAAATACACTCATGCAAAAGATTTAAATAAGAATAGCAACATTTTTTTTCTTTATTAAGAAAATTCTATACCACGCTGATCAAGGTCAAGAAATGTCAAAGCCAGATTTATTTTAGTGGCAACTATGTAAATTATCGTACAAATCCTGCCATATACACAAACAAACAGTTCTCCACCTTTTTTAATTCAAGTGTGTCATAAAATAAAATTCCATAGGAATTGTAAATGATGAATATAGAATACATTTGACCTAATTTTACTGGTTGGATTGTTTGGTTTATGGTGTTTAACGCCACTGTCAACAATATTTCAGTTATATCGTGGCATTCAGTGTAATTGGTGGAGGAAATCGGAGGATCCCGAGAAAACCACCCACCTGGCACAAGTCACTGACAAACTTGATCACACACCTCCCCTTGATTGAGATTCGAACCCACAACATCAGTAGTTTTGACTCATTTTACTGGTTGGTTTGTTTGGTTTTTGGTGTTTTACGCCACTTTCAACAATATTTCAGCTACAACGTCGCGGTCCAGTAATTTTCAAGTAAATACTCATTTGTGTCTGGGGCCCGGGGTCCTTATAATTGAGAAAATTAGCCGTAAATGATGTGAATTGGGAAAAGATGGGAAGAGCAATACATTTATTTATTTTTTTTCAATTTTTAATTGCGATAAATAATCACTTTTTCCTGCGATAATGCATTGTATTACATTAGATTAATTATTGTGATTTTACAAATTACACAGCAAACTTGAAATAATATATACACTATCATCAAACAATCTTTGTCGTAATTTTTGGTATCTAACTTTGATTTACTATTGTGAACCTAATGATGCAGCAAATGTGCAAAATGTTATGACTGAAAAAATAATAAAAGTACATCATAAATGTGCAACACGTTTGATGACTGAAAAAAAAACAGAATTCAGACCGAGACAATATTTCATTTTGAATGACTATATAATGCATGTCCCAGATTAAAGACAAGAGGACATAAATGAATTGATAAAATATCAAGCAACGTAAATCAAATGACATATTTTCTATTTTTATATTAAATTTATTTAAAGGGGCATTATCTGCCAAATCGTAAATGTGTGTTACCCATAAAAACTATCAGATATGATTGATGCCTTAATAAGATGTGTTTCTGTAACTTATAAATGTTATGAAATATACGCGCATCGGGGAAAAAACGTGTAACTGCTTGTGTTTTGAGATCGATCAAGAAATTGACGTCATCTTATTAATGATCGACATTGTTTACGGAGTTTGTCGGATTGTCATTAAAACAGTACAACAATGCACTAATTTCTTATTTTTTGTGAATCTGCTTTTAGTCGGTATTAATTACGAACAAAGAACCATGCAAGTTGGCAGTTAATAAGCGACAAAATACAAATTATTCGTTTTTAACCCGTCACTAGTAAGGTCAATTGCATACGGAAAAAGCGAGGTCAAATTATTTGCTTGCAAGCAAATAAGTAATCGATGGTAATTTTCGTTCTCAAAAGGCAGAAAGTGGTTGGATAAGCTGCTTAATGTGAAATATTTACCTTTATTTCATCATTTTAAAGTTATTTACCAATTTCCAAAACATATAATTATTTGGGTCAAAATCGTAGCTAATGCCCCTTTAAGCAAATATCTTTAATATAAAATTTATTACAAATACTACAATTTCCGCTTTTGTTTTTCTGAAGTTTTATCGCAGTCTGGTACACTCCACTTTCAACAAATCAAGCGACCCAATATACTGCACTGGTTCCCGGTATCGTGTGCATAGTATTTCGCTTGCATAATCAAAACAAACAGTAACCAAGTCATAAAAGTAAAAATGTTTGACTTTTAATTTCACTTGAAAAAGCTCTCATTTTTACCAATTAAATTTTATCAATACACTAATGGGAATTTTCCTTCATGAAATTGGGAACAAAAAAAGTCTTTTTAACATTGGGACCAGGGCCGATATTCGGCCCCAAAAACTCAGTTGGAAAATCACCGTGGCCAGTTTTATTTGTGGAGGGAACCCAACTACATGATCACGATGAAGACCACAACGACCGCTACTAAATTTAGAGCTACCAGACAATATAGTCGGAAAATATCTAATTTATTTGCTGGCGCATTTGAAATGAAGGTAGAAAAAACTGGCCTTGGTACGTGGGTGGGAATAAATCGGATCATAACTAATGCAAAAATTACAAATTCCACAAAACAATTCCGTCGAAGGCGACTTTAGTGAATGCCAATTCTTCTTCTTCTTCTGGTATACAGTAGACCGTCGACCTCCGATGATTACACACTGTTGCATGCGTGGACTATGATATACAAAAATTATTTAAAATGTGCCAAAAAGAAAGAAAAACAGTTTAATTTGTAAATGTAATGAAAGTAAATTAGTGCAGAAACAAACTTTTAGTGATTAACACTATTTATAGAATATTAAATAAGAAACCTATAGTAGGTTACAGGGGCTCGCAGTTATATTTTCACATCACCAGGTATTTGTTAAAAAGAAGAAGGGAGGACACTTTTTGGGACCAAAAGTGAAAGTAGAATTTCGGCACCTTTTTTCGCTTCGAAAACGGTTTAGTCTTTGGTCTTCCCGTAAAATTAATGCAAATATTGATGTTTTTCGCTGATCGGTGGAATAACACTTGTTTTTAAATTCCAAGCAGTCTGGACAACTTCTTATCATACTCAATTCCAGTGTCTACGGGCTTACACATACCTGGTGATGTGAAAATATAACTATGAGTCCCTGTGATAGTAGGTTACAGAGAACAGCAGATGTTCTGCACAATCCATTTTATATTTCTTTCTGTTAAATGTAAAACAAAGTATCCATGGCCAATGTAAAATATTTTTACTATGTGCTGGTGCATTTATATATTTTTTATTCATTAAAAAATTAATTTGTTCCTTTCCTTAAACAAATTGCAAGTCGAACACACCCATGACAAGTATTATAATGAACTTTAACCCCCTAGATAATAAAAGCTCTTTAGATAGACCAGTGTATATGTGATTGTGTGAAATTAATGACGTATTTTAGTCTTATCCATTGTAATTAAATGAACTGCACCTAGCTGGAACCAATTTTTGATTTGTATAGTGTTGTAAAGAAAACCAATTCAGTAATTTTCTCAAGTGTCTCAGTTTCTCACCAGCATAGTCTCAATCTTGAAGTTCTTGTCTCTCCATTTATTATGTTTCTCGGTGTTCAACTGTATTTATTAACATACTTTCGTAACATTTTGTTGCAGTCACTGTCACATGAGTCTACTTTGTTTGCATGCCGCCATTGTGTTGTGTATTAGTATTTATGTAAATTATCTGAGGTTTGTGTGACCTGATCACATGACCTTGGTCACGTGTGCACTACTAACAATAGTTTGAAGATACCAAAGGGGCAAACAGAACCCGTAAATCGAAGAACACAATGGCCAAAAAGAAACAGGACAAACAACGATCTACAAAACACTATATATACGGACAACGAACGATCGAGAAACACCAACCCCGGTATTGAAACTCATGATATGACCCGGAAGGGTAACAAGTTCCTGCTCCATTGATTGTTTTTGTAACACCAACTTTAGCAGTATTTCAGCTTTATCGTGGCGTGGATTTAAAAAAAAATGTTAGGTGTAAGTTGTGCTAATATATATTATCATTATTAACAAGACACATATCCGAATGTGTCTAAGTTAATAATAAAAAATCCAGACCGCAAACCTACACCTAACACATACATGCATTTATTCAACCCGATTGATTGATTTTTTTAGTTTTAGTTTTAGTGGTGGAAATGGCCGGAGTACCCTGTGAGAACCACTGACCATGGTAAACTTGATCTCTTGCGACTGCGAATCGAGTGCACCTTTTAGTAATTTACAAATCTGGGCGCGAACCCAAGTCGTACTGGTTATAGGCTTGTATGAATTTGAATTTCAATTTTGGTGCTTAACGCCACTTTCAGCAATATTTCAGCTATATCATGGCGACCAGTTTTAGAGCTGGAGGAAGCCGGAGTACCCGGACAGAACCACCGACCATAGGTAAGTAACTGGTAAACTTGATCACTTGCGGCTGCGAATCGAGTGTACCTTTTAGTAATTTACAAATCTGGGAGCGAACCAAAGCCGTACTGGTTATAGGCTTGTATGAATTTGAATTTGAATTTTGGTGCTTAACGCCACTTTCAGCAATATTTCAGCTATATCATGGCGACCAGTTTTAGTGCTGGAGGAAGCCGAAGCAGAACCACCGACCATAGGCAAGTAACTGGTAAACGTTATCACTTGCGGGTGCGAGTCGAGTGCACCCGTTTTTGTAATTTACAAAGCTGGGCGCGAACCCACGCCGTATTGATAATAGGCTTGTATGAGTTGTTAGATCCAGCGACCTAGCTCATTGAGCCACCCGGGCCTCTATATAGGCTTGTATGAGTTGTTAAGCTAGGTAATCCAACTATCTAATTCATTGAGTCCCTCCGGCAATGCCTTCTATTAACCTAAATAATCCAGTCGTTATATTCCGACTTCCTACAGTGACACTACATTAATTATGCCTGAGTGTATGCACATAAATTTTACCATGTCAACATGAAAAAAAAACAATGCAATGCTTCATGTGATTTTTACATTGATTAGCCACGAAAACTACTCTAGACGACTCGCGCGCTCGCCGCAAATTTAATTAATGGAACATCAGATTAACTCAGATAATTACTGTGCCTTCTGTCGACAATAATCTCGTGAGGTTAATGTAGCGACATAATTGATTCGGAATAAAAACATATAATGACTAGGTTATTCGAGTTTTGAGGAGCCAATCAGAAAGGCGGTCCGAATCGAAACAACAGTAAGTATGACGTATTACGCGAACATATAGTGAGTTTGAAGTCTGGCGATCAATATTTTAAGTTAAAATATTTTTAGTGGAACTAGTCTACAAATATTC
>MJUT01056831.1:122700-135884 GCA_002080005.1 Gigantidas platifrons
TTGTTTCTTTCTAAGATTGTTCTATTGGACAGTGTAGTATTGTTTGTTTCTTTCTAAGATTGTTCTATTGGACTGTGTAGTATTGTTTGTTTCTTTTTTGATGCTGTGTGCTTAGCGGAAAAACAGCTAATACCAACTTTATATTTTTTGTGTGTGATGCGACAGCGGGGATCGAACCCACGGTCTATCGCCCTCGACACGAAAATGGTAACCATTACATCCACGATGTCAGCAAGTTAGGATAAGATAATAAAATATATTGTCACATATTTATAAGTAATAACGTCAATTTTGCTCATATGTAAACACCGGAAGTGCCACAGCGATATCAGCCCATGGGCAGATATCGGGAAAAAATCTGATAACACGATATCAAGCCTCTCTATAAATAGATCAATGCATGATTTATTTCCATATCAGGACTGTTATCATCCCTCAACCGATATTGATCACTCATATCCATATAATTGTGGTTGACTGTTAAGGAATATCTGTGTCACAAATGACCACGGATATGTTCCACTTGTCTTAAACAATTCCCGGTCCTTTCCTCATTCATGACTTATCACCGGGGTTGTAACTAGATAAACACGAAGAGTGCCACTAGTGGAACAGGAACGGCTAACCCTTCCGAAGCACATGAGTTCAACCCCGATTTTTAGTGGGGTTCGTGTTACTCGATCTTTAGTTGTATGTGTATATTTTGTAGATCGTTGTACATTGGATATCCTTTTGTCCTTTTTCTTTTGGTCATTGTGTTATCTGTTCGATTTCCGGTTTCTGATTGCCCCTTTGGTATCTTTAAACTCTTCTAATAGAATGTCTAAATGCTAAAACAGACAATATTTTATAAAACAATATACATTAATGAATGTGTGTCGTTTTCGTACTGTGAATACACGAATAGGTATGGTACGTTTTCATTCTCATGGAATAAATGAATGGAGATGTGTTTTTCAAACTCTGGTTCACATCGTACTCGATTTTACTAAACGTTTCATCTGTCAGTAAATATGGGTTATGGTTATGGTGTTTAACGCTACTTTCAACAATATTTCAGTTATACAGTGGTGGTCAGTTGTATTGGTGAAGGAAACCGGAGAGAACCACTGATCTGCCGCAAGTCACTGGCAAACTTTATCACATAATGCTGTATCGAGTATACCTCGCCTGTGCGGGATCCGAACTCACTACGTTGATGGCTATGGTCATTGATTGCATAGGTAGTCATAAATCCAACTACCATACGACCTCGACCACGACGGTCCGGAGTAAATATGAAAAGTTTTAGAAACCAAAAGTTTAGGTTTATGGTGTTTAACACCACTTTTAACAATATCTTAGTTATATCGCGGCGGTCAGTTTTATTAGTAGAGGAAACCGGAAGTACCCGGGGAAAAGGGGTAATCAGAAGAAGTAAATAAAAGAAGTAGAGACAACATAATAGCCAAAAGAAAAGTGATAAAAGGACAAACAATGATCTACAAAAGACTCCACAGGGGTGAACTAAGGTGCTCCGGAATGGTAAGTAACTCCTGCTTACTAATGTGCAAAAGTGTATATAGTTATTAGTAACAGGTTAATAAAGGTCCAAGTACTTTGATTAACATTAATATACATGATTTCATATAATATCATGTATGATATGGGTGTTACATGGGGCGTAAAGCTATTTTACGTACCATATGTTGCCCATATTTCTCTGTTAATTACTTTTTTAAATATCCAAGAGTATTAGCTTTTATAAGGATATAATACTTGGATTAGCTTGTTCGTACTTGTGTACCCTATATAACGTTAACAGTGCATGGAGGGGGTTACTTCCTAATAGTAAACAGAGACGTGCAGCTGGAACAGGGATGCATGGGTCGTCTACTTTTCAGCTGACACATATATGATTGGATCGTAGATTTAAGAAATAAATCATGGAAGCCAGAACGTGTTTTGAGTTTTAACATGGGTTTGCGGAAAAATTTACTAACATCCGCCAACCCATGTTAAAGCTCAAAACACATTCTGGCGTCCATGAATTATATCGATTCTGATATATGTCTAAGAGTACAAATACGGTAGTTTACTTTAATTGAAGACAGTACTTTATATTTTCATTTGCGGATAATGTCGTACACAATTTATGCTGCCAAGTTCTAGCAGACAATAACTCATCAACATGTATTTTTACGACGGGAAAGTCAGTCGTATTAATGGAGCATCAGTAACAATACTATTGTGATTGCATGTTTTAATTGTACACCACATATTATTAATATTGCATATGTTGATTATTTTCAGTGATATAGATGTTAAAAAGTTAACAACCGTGTAAATAATTTTATTTTGTGATTTGATCACCTGTCTTAAATGTGTGCATCGCGCATGTGCTAATGCGATTTTTGCCATCTGTTTATTTGCTCGTTTGTTTGCAAAGCGAAAGAAGGACGTCATATCAGAATTTCCATTTCATTATATAAATGGATGGGGATTTATAAACTATGATTTATCAACAGGCCACATTTCTACAAGCCCATGCAGCTTCTTTTTTTTTGCCAAGACAAATTCTCCTATAATTTAACATAATAAAGTGCAACACAGATGGGTTTAAAATAAAAAAAAAGAAAATTCACACTTCACTGCATACAATCATGTAAAAATGTTATTATAAATATGTTGATTGCATTTACATGTACTTGCATATTTATGAGGTCAGTTGTATAAGCGTTTACTGAAGTATATTTTAATCACGTTTTATACAAAATATACTTTGGTCAAATTTTACACACCAATAAAACCAGCTTAAAATAATTTAATTCATATATATTCCCTACTCTATACATCAAGAGACATTGTTAACCATAGACGTAGTAGTAGTAGTAGCTTATGGTCTAACGCTCCTTGACGTTATAACATGTATTATTATACCTCACATAATAAAGAATCAATTCTATTGGTTAAAAGATAATCACATGACATAAAATAATCTGGATATTTTTGCTTCTAATTGCCACCAACGGTGAATAACCTCAAGAATTACACACGTCCATTGAATAACCCTATTATTCAACGGTGAATAACCTCAAGAATTGCACACGTCCATTGAATAACCCTATTATTCAACGGTGAATAACCTCAAGAATTACACACGACAATTTATTCAACGGTGTAAAAACATGGAATAATACTTTAACAATTCAAATATTAAGCAGTATATTTCAACTGTTTGTTCGGGATAATAAAACAGTTACGGGCCTCTGAATCGGTGAATATTCAAAATTGTCAACCCCACCAGAGTTATTTCCCTCGGGCTAAAACCCTCGAGGAAATAACCCTAGTGGGGTTGACAATTTTGGATATTCACCTCTTCCGAGGGCCATAATTGTATATTGTATATGTACCTTTGACTTTCCCTTGTGAAAAAAAACCACATATGGCAAAATCATGTCGTTTTCCTCATTTGCATATGTTGCCATTTTCTTTTAAATGGCGTCGATGCGCTGGTCAAATTCAATGGCAATTTTAAAAAAAATTGCTATTTTAGAAAGAATAGAGTTCCTGGTCAATTTGCGATGTGCGAAAATTTACCCTGACACCGTTTTCAGTTCAATTCCCAAATTTCAATTTACTTTGATATAAAACAGTGGTTCCTGGGTGATTTCAGAAAAATGAATATTATTCTTTCAATATCTATGCAAAAAGTAAAAAAATCACAAGGGAAGACGTTGAAAGAGACACAATAAACAACTGTTACTGTTGATGCGATACAAAATTATAAAACTTCCGGTCTTAAATATCCTGAAAAAAAACATGCAACAATTGCCATAAATAAAGAACAAAGGTTCCCAGCAGCTTTAAATTTCAATGAGTTTGATATCCTGACTACGAATATATATCAAGGGTTCCTTGAGGTATCTAAAACTTACTGGAAAAATATATATTCCATACAGAATTCTGTCTGCATATTGACACCGGTTGAAATGAAAATAACTAATCACGTGATCAAAAAGGAAATTGAGGTGCCGTAAAGGGGATACAAGCACATTTTTGTAATGAATATATTTTCAAAATTAAGTCACGTGACAATAGGCTCATGAATATTCATGAACTCATGAATTAAAAAGTAGCCGCGATTTTGCCATATGCAACAAAGTAACGACCTGTAATCTGATTGAATGTAGAACTCTCCCCATAGGGCTCGTCTGATATATCAACACGACAGGATTATGATGTGTAACGCTACTTTCAACAATATTCCAGTTATATCGTGGAGGTCAGTTATATTGGTGGGGGAAACCAGGGTCCTCTGAGAAAACCACCCACCTGCCGCAAGTCACTGACAAACTTTATCACATAATGTTGTATCGAGTACACCTCGCCATGAACGAGATTCGAGCTCACAAAGATAGGGGTGATAGACACTGATTACATAGGTTATTGTAAATCCACCTACCATACGATCATGACCACGATAGCTCATATGATGCATTGCTAACCATACATTTACGTGAAGAAAAAAAGCAACGACCTGTAATCTGATTGAATGTAAGACTCGCCCTAAAGGGCTCATCTGATATATCAAAACGACAAAGTAAACAAATATAATAAAGGTCGTTGGTCTTCACGCCGAATATTTCGTTTACTATTCCGATTAATTGATTGATTCATTCATTGGCGTTTAACGCCAACTTTAACAATATTTCAGCTATATCGTGGCGGGTTTTCCTAGTACGTAGATGCTTCTGAGCTTAAGTACAAAGTTACATGTACTTTTAACTCTCATGCATTTTATATCCGCTTGTGAAAAATAACAATTTACATGCGGTGTAGTTTAGTTTAAACATATTTGTATTTGCTAAATATAACAAATAGGGATCGGACACAAGTTTTACCAACTTATGAAGTCTTCTCCCGAATACAATAATTTATAATATGGATTAGCATGCGCAATGAAAGGATATAATATGTATATAATAGCATAGAGTTAAATAAACAAAGAATGATTATATACAAAAAACATAGGTCTTGACAATATACGATGAAAAAAGAAAAAAAAAGAAAAAAGAAAAGAGAATAAATACTTTTGGAGATGTGTGTTGGTTCTTTAGATCATTTAGACAATTGTAAATCTTTTGGAGTCTTTAATATATTTAAAAGCATGTTTAAAAATAGTTGTATTTTCTTGATATGTTAGGAGATCACTCCCTTTTGTCAGTAGATTTACATCAATATCAATGTTAGAAGGTAGCCAGTTAAGACTATTAAATAATATTTCCCTATTATCTGTATATTTGTCACAATCAAGAAAGAAATGGTGAGAATTTTCACATGGTGCGCCACAGCTACAGGAAGCATTTGATAAAATTTTAACTTTACATCAATCGTAATTCAAGAAGGATGCATTGCAACGAAGCTGTGTTAGAATTATATTTAGTTTTCTAGGACCATAAGAATAGTGTCTCGGAATTGGCACTGAGATTGAACTGCGGATTGCCTTTTTAAATTTAGATAATGTGTCAAGATTACGTACTGTAAGATTAAGGCTATTCCATTCCCTTACTGTAGCTGGGACAAAAGAATTTCTAGTTAAATATAGTCTACAGAATGGAACAATAATGTCGTTGCCATTTCGAAGGGGATAAATAGTTGCACTTTGGATTGTTTGGGGAATAAGATCGAGTAAATAAGAGGGTGTGCTACCGTTTTGGATATTATATAATAATTGGAGCTTTCTCCTCGTTCTTCTTTCTGCCAATCTCTCCCAACCAGTTTCTCTATATAGATATCCTGTGTTGGTAAAGATTGGAAGTCCGGTGATAATTCTAGCTGCCTCCAACTGTAACCTGTCCAATTTGCTCGAATTAGAGACACCACAGTTGTCCCAGACCTCACATGCATACTCAAATTGTGGTCGAATGTAAATTAAGTATAATTTCTCTAAATTTTGTCTATTTAATTTATATTTTAGTTTACGCAAAACACATATGTGTTTAGAGACACTTTTTATTAAATTTTCTACATGTTTATTCCATTTTGCTTCCTCGCTAAATGTTATCCCCAAATGTTTATGATCTGATGTAAGTGGAATTAATTTTCCATCAAAATAAAAATAACAATTTGTTGAATTTTCTACATTTTTAAAAAGCATGATTTCAGTTTTGTCTGGGTTGAAATACATCAAACATCTCTTTGACCAGTCACCAAGTTCATGTAGATCATGATTTATGACATATTTTATTTGATCTTCATCTTGGCTTGCATAGCCAAGGGAAGTGTCATCAGTAAACAAACGGCTTAAGGAAAGAAGCTTATCACCAATATCATTGATGTAAACCAGAAATAACAGAGGAACAAAAACAGACCCTTTGGGTACCCCATCAGACACAGACACATATGAGGACGACGAATCTCTGCTTACTATCAAGAGTTATAGATACTAATTATAGAATGTATTAATGTGGTCAACCTAGCCGAGTGGTAAGATGGAAGTTTTGAAAGTCAAAGTAGACTAAAAAGCCCAGCGGTGGTTTGAGACACGAAAGTCCCAAAATAAGTAAAACACGTTTTTAAGCCTAAAATAGTAAAAGGTTAAAGTTCATATATTCAAGAACAAAAGAATCAACTGTAGATTCTTAAAAAATAATCCACTATTCGAACAATAGTGTGACGTCAGAGAAATGTATTATGAGAGGATTAACACATTTCGTTGTCGTCACGATGTATATGCGCGCGGAATTTCCTGGTATAAACGAGATAAATGAATAAGCAATTTGATTAAACTACGTAGTAATAATAACATGATCACTGCCTTTAGCCACAGAGTCAACATAACGCGCATTTTATGGTTAAATCGAATAAATAATCATTTCATCAGAGTTAATGTCAGTTTATGTAAATTTCATTAAAAAAGAACTGATCAAAAAAACATAAGTATATGCATTATACTAAATTTTGGGACGCCATTTCGTGTCGATAAAATCGAAACTTTTCTAATTAATTTCTTTCAAATATAAAATTAGAAAACGAAAGGGAAAGTAACACAACCAGACAGGTGTAATATGGATAAATATATATATAATTTAGTCCTTCCTGTCACATAAATTTTGTCCGCTTCTCAGTGTAAATCATAGATATCAAATTTAGTGCACATAAAATATTATTATAGGCGGTGCTAAAACGTCTGCTATAACAGTTTGTACAGACTAATAAACAATTTTACATTATGTTCACGTTAACTGCTAGTTGATCCAGTTGCTAATTGTATCGTCAGCAAATCACATATAAAATAAACTACTTTTATTGTATATAAAACTTCTAATTGACATGTTATAATTAATGTATTCTATTGTTTATCTGTATTTGAAATTTCATTGTAATCTCTATATAGAGGAATGAATGGATGCCATGACATTTGTTTTTATTGGATGCATAATAAGGGTAATAACAAAATTACCGAACACCGAGCAATCTTCCAAAGGGAAATCCAAAACTCATATATCAATAAACAAACAAAATCCGTCAACAACCAGGAAACTGGGAAACCGCAATGGCCCTGACTTGGTACAGGCATTTCTAAAGAAATGGTGGATTGAATCATCAGATTTTACGGACCAACCTCTCGCTTCCATTACGGTTCAAAGGCCCCGGTTGTCACTATAACAGCATTTATTACAATACTGGAACAAAATATGTAAGCATGGCAAGGTTTTGTGGAACATCTCATGTTCTCATGTGAGAGGCCCTCTTTAAATACATTTGTTGTGATATTGTTTATGATGTTTTCTGGTAATTTATTCCATCTTTTATTGTTCTACAGAAAAAGGAAAATGTGTAAATTTCTTTATTACATTGAATTTGTCTAAGGGTTTCTTCATGGATACATGTAAATCGTGTTTTGGACTGGTTTATGGTGTTTAATAATATTTCATTTCAAGAATAATTCAGTTATATCGTGGCTGTCACTTTTATTGGTTTACTCGATGCAACTTTATGTGATAAAAGTTTGTCAGTGACTTACGACAGGTCGGTGGTTTTCTCCGGGTACTCCGGTTTCCTCCACCAATAAAACTGACCTCCACGATATAACTGAAATATTGTTAAAAGTGGCCTTAAAAACAATAACTCTAACCCCATAACCATATTAAATGTGTAGAATAATTTTAGAGGTCATTACATTAATGAAAATTAAAAAAAAAAAAACCTGAGAACACCAAATTCATATAAAAAGAAGAATATTGATTGGTGTTTAACACCAACTTTAGCAGTATTTCAGCCATATCGTGGCGAGAACACATTTTATATTAAATTAAAACAAAAAGAATAGAATATAAAATAAAATAAGAAAAAGCTAATTGTATTACTGCAAAAGTATGGAATAAAGCACTACTTACATGAACAAACTGACAAAGACAGCCAAACAGGACGAAGACAATCGGCCACATTTTCACGTTTACTTTCAGTGTGTAAAACTCTTACACTAATCTGCAATATCTGATGTCAATAGTCTATCAGAATAATTTCAAATAAAAATCTACTGAAAATTAAAATAAAATTACAAATTTGTACATGTGTCACGTTACACGCCCTTCCGTAATAAAAATATTATTTTATATTTTGGAAGAAAAGTTGGCAATTTGATTAAGTTTACTATTAAAATATATTAAAAAGTAGAAATAGATAAAAATGAATATATTTCTCGAAGGTAGAGACACAATTGATACGTCTGGAATGTGTCGTTCAATAAGACTGAACGCCCTTTAAATGTGTGTTTTTTAAATGCAACATCTTGATACGAAGTGTAAACCATGTAATTGTTTGACGCAAACATGCAAATGTGTGGTTGTATTTATTTACAGCATAATCTATTTTTTTCAATTTATGTAAATATGTGGCTATTTTAAGTTAGTTGTGTACTTGATAATACATTATGTGATAAAGTTTGTCAGTGACTTGTGGGAGGTAAGTGGTTTTCTTCCGGGTACTCTGATATCCTCCACCAATAAAGCTGACCACCACGACGATGTATAGCTGAAATATTGTGGAAAGTGATTTTAAACACCATAAACTAATAATAAAACCTATAAAAGAAAAAAGGAAAAAAGGACACACAGACAAACAACGACAGACAAAACATTACTCAGAAAGCAGCACGAACCCCTCTAAAAACCCGAGGTGAAATGGTATGCTCTGGACTGGTTGGCAGTTTCTGCTCCACCAGTAGCACCCGACGTGTTACCCATGCTACAAACCTGGTGATTAGTCAATAGGTTTGATAGGACCAGCACAGTAGGTCCATAAAAAGAGTTTGAAGATGCCGAAGGGGTAATCAGAATCCGTATATCAAAGAAGAACAGACAACACAATGGTCAAAAGAAAAAGTACAAAAGGATAAACAACGATCTACAAAACATACACATAAAACTAAAGATCAAGTAACACGAACCCCACTAATATCCGGGGTGAACTCATGTGCTCCGGAAGGGTAAGCAGTTCCTGCTTCTCTAATGGTACCCGTCGTGTTAATCTAGTTACAAACCCGATGACAAGTCATGAATGAGGAAAGCTAAAAAAAGGAAAGCTGAATTGTTCAGTGTTGTGCAACAAATATCAACAAAACTAGTAATTAATTTTCACCTCAATTCAGGACCATGACGTAACCAACATAAAACTAGTAAAGTCCTGGTTTTAAACGTAGTGGGATTTAATTGGTTAATGAGATAATAATCCTCTTCTTCTATAACTTGTGCATGTGAAATGCATCAATAAAACAAATATGAACAAACAATACAAAAGTGACACAGACGTGGCGGGATTTAATCTGTTAATGAGATAATACTTATCTTCTTCTAAAAATTGTGCATGTGCATCAATAATACAAATATGAAAAAAGGGAGACAAACGTGGCGGGATTTAATCTGTTAATGGCATAATGATCCTCTTCTCTTGAGAATTGGATGTCCACAACATCAATACAAATAGGAACAAACAATAAAGAAGTGACACGTGCAAACGTGGCGGGACTTAGTATGGTAAATGTCAACAACAGCAATACAAATATGAACAATCAATAAAAAAGAGACACAACTGTGGCGAGATTTAATCTGTTGATAGGATAATAGTTCTCTTCTTCTGAAAATTGGATTACTCAACAGTAATACAAATGTGAACAAACAATAAAACAACGATACAAATATGAAAAAACCGACACAAACGTGGCGGGATTTAATCTGGTAATGTGATAATAATTTTCTACTCTTGAAAATTGGATGTCTACAACAGCAATACAAATATAAATAATAAAAAAACAACACAAACGTGGCGGGATGTAATCTGGTAATGCGATAATAATTTTCTCCTCTTAAAAATTGGATGTCCACAACAGCAATACAAATATGAAAAAAGCGACACAAACGTGGCGGGATTTAATCTGGCTATGTGATAATAATTTTCTCCTCTTGAAAATTGGATGTCCACAACAGCAATACAAATATGAAAAAGCGACACAAACGTGGCGGGATTTAATCTGGTAATGTGATAATAATGTTCTCCTCTTGAAAATTGGATGTCCACAACAGCAATTCAAATATGAAAAAAGTGACACAGGCGTGGCGGGGCTTAATCTGGTAATGTGATAATAATTCTCTTTTCTTGAAAATTGGTTACCACAACAACAATACAAATATGAACAATTATTAAAAACGGTGTCACAAGCGTGACGGGATTTAATCTGTTAAAGGGATGATAATTCTCTTTACTTTTAAATTGAATGTCCACAACAGTTAAACAAATATGAACAAAAGCGACACAAACTTGGCGGGATTTAATCTGTTGATAATTGGTGCATCAATAACCTAAATAATATGTGGAATCTGAAGAACTCTTAAGATCTGTTAGAGTACATATAATCTAGGTGCCTCTCATCTTGCAAAAGCATTAAAACATTTGACTTCTTTACCCTCTACACAACTACTTGTATTCCGCACTCTAAGCTGAGGGGCCCGGGTGGCTCAATGAGTTAGGTCGTTGGATCTAACAACTCATACAAGCCTATCACCAATACGGCGTGGGTTCGCGCCAGGCTTTGTAAATTTCAAAAAAGGGTGCACTCGACTCACAACCGCAAGTGATAAAGTTTACCAGTTGCTTGCCCATTGTCGGTGGTTCACTCCGGGCACTCCGGCCTTCTCCACCATTAAAACTGGTCGCCATGATATAGCTGAAATATTGTTTAAAGTGGCGTTAGACACCAAAAATCAAATCAAATCAAATGACTCTAAGCTGACGGATTGATCAAGGGAGTTGGTCCAACGATGTTTCATAAAAAAGAATGGCCAACGTATATACAAATACTTTGTGCTAGGAAGAGAAATATCTTATTTTGTAAAACACCACTCTGATATCATCAACATGCTCGAGTTATTGATTGACAACATATTTGTTATGTTTGGTGGACGTGTTTTTCAGGACAATCGACATGCCTAGGGGTTCAACATCCTCTTCTCGCCGAAGTGTTCCTTTTGAGGTAGACCTCATACAGGGACATCTCAAGAAAAACGAAAAGAAGTCCGATCCTTTAATTTCAAGTTCCGTTATATAGATGATGTCCTTTCACTAAATAATTCTAGATTTTGTGATTTTGTTGATCGCATCTATCCCATTGAGCTTGAAATAAAGGATATCACAGATACTGATAGGTCTGGTTCATACATTGACATATACCTTGAAATTGACAGTGATGGGCGATTAAGAACGAAACTTTACGACAAAAGAAATTATTTCAATTTTTCTTACCACTAGTAGAGAAGGAACTGATTACACTTCAGGAGCACCTGAATTAACTCCCGGTTTTTAGTGGGGTTCGTGTTATGTGTATGTTTTGTAGATCGTTGTTTGTCATTTTATTCGTTTTCTTTTGGTTATTGTGCTGTCTGTTCTTTTTCGATATACGGAGTCTGATTATCCCTTTGGTATCTTCAAACTCTTCTTATTGTATATGAGCGGATATAAGATTGGCAGATGAAATACTCATATATTAAATATGTACCTATAATTTCCTTTGCAACGGGCGAGCCAACAGCGATCGTTCTAAGCAAACTGGTGCTCATTAGGAGCTATACTCTGAATTACGTACAATGAGGCTTGTATTCCTAAACTTCTAAAACAATGCATTCATGTTCGTCCCATCTTAAAGCCTAGTTATTTTAATTCCACCCAGACAACTATCGGAGGATTTGTACATGTTGACGAAGCTACCAAATCATATATCAATCTTTTGATATAAAAAAATAGATATTATTTTTGTGCGCACCCCTCTTTTCTGGAATAACCTTCATTAGGTACGATAAAATCAGAAATATTAGAAAGCCAAATAATTTAAAAGTCTTGAGAGCAATACAAACAAAGGGCCTAAACAGGATAGCCAAAGTCGGGATTCCTGCGTTGGAAAAAAAGGGGGTGTGATTTTAGGTTCATATGATAATACGATATGGGTCATTATCAAAATGCACGTACTTTTCTGTTATTACACAAAAGACAAATATTAACCAAACTGATTACAGAAAACATGTTCTGCCTGAAAGCAAATCAGATTTCCTTAGTTTTACCATCTAAATCCATATTGCTCGCATTTATACTTGCTACACGAAGACCTGATTTTTCCTTGATGTTATGTGTTATCTTACCAGAATTACTTACCTCTGGTCAATTGTACTATTCAGATGTAATTATTTTATTCGATCTTTTTTATTATTAGTATTATTTTTGAACTATTCTTAAAGCTCTAATAACACAACATTATTTTTGCTTGATATATATTGAAATCTAACAAGAAAATTAGCATATACCTTTCATGTCTGTGGTGTACTTTTGACTACTTCTTTTTGTTAGAATTGAACAAAATATAAAAAATATACAATACGTTACATTTTCTATTCTTCACATGATATATCATTTTATGTACATATCAATTCTAACAAAAGGAAGTAGTGAGAAGTGCACAACAAATATGAATAAAATTTTGTATACAGACCATCCATATTAAAGTGAATGAGTGATTGTTGTTTAACGCCAATTCAGCAATTTTGTAGCTATGTCATGGCCAGAACATGTTAATTTTCAATGAGATGATGATGATGAGGTCCGCTTTGTTCTAGACCAACATGATGAGTTGGATTTTTATAGTGCTATCTCACTGA